>JZKD02S2178212.1:149425-162124 GCA_000966675.3 Picea glauca | reverse complement strand
AGAAAGGTCAAAGAAGAGAAAAATATTTCTCATCCTATCAATGTTACCATTTTGACAAGATGGGACATATTGCTAAGAATTGTCCAGCTAGATGAGAAGAATACAAGAAGAGAAATAAGAGGCACCATGCCCATGCAGTGGAAGATGAAGAGCCACCCACGAAGATGACAAAAGAATAGATTGAAGACTATGTCTTAATCTCTACCCTCTCAGGATCGGTGTCACCTGGTGAGGACACTTGTCTCATAGACATTGGTGCTTCCAATCACATAACAGGTCAAAGAGATATTCTCTCTTGCCTTTCAGAAAAGAATTTTCCCCAGAAAGTTACACTTGGAGATGATTAGCAATACTCTATCAAAGGAATAGGAGAATCAAATTACAAACTTGATTCAAGGACCCCAATGAAGATGAAGGCTGTCCTATATGTACTAGGTTTGACAAAGAAATTACTTTCTATCTTAGCTTTATAGAAGAAAGGCTTCATAGTTGCCTTCATAGATGGAGAAGTTCTTATGTGGTCCAAAGGAAAAACCATGGAAGAAGCAATTGTTATTGGAAAAGAAGAAGGTGGCTTGTATAAGCTAAAGGGTCACTCAGAAGCAACCATGACCCATTCCATTGACAATCCATGTGAACTTTGGCATAGAAATTATCCCACATCAACTACAAGGCATTACCATATGTAAGCAAGGCAGTCACAGGTCTATCAGAGTTCAAGGTTGACCATGAAGGTGTGTGCAATGGATGTGCACAAGGAAAGAACATCAAGAACCCTTTCCCGAAGAGAGACAGTAAAGCAGAAGGAGTCATAGAGATCATTCACTCATATGTGTGTGGCCCAATGCCATCAACCTCCATCAATGGGTATGTATACTATGTATCTTTTATTGATGACTATTCTCGTAAAACCTGGGTTTACTTTTTGAAATCAAAAGATGAAGTGTTTAGTAAATTCAAGGAATTCAAAGCCTTGATAAAGAATCTTTATGAAAGAAAGATCAAGATACTCAGGTCAGATAATGGAGGAGAATACACCTCAAAAGAGTTTGCAAAATTTTGCAAAGATGTCGGGATCAAGAGGGAGCTCACCACTCCCTACAATCCTTGACAAAATGGTGTAGTAGAAAGAAAGAAAGAAACTTTAATGGAAGTTGTGAAGACCATGATCCATGATCAAGATATTCCAATGCAATTATGGGCAGAAGTAGCAAAAACAACAATATATGTACAAAACAGATTGTCCCATAGTGCACTTGGGTTCAAGACCCCTGAAGATATTTTCTCCAGAAAGAAGCCATAAGTAAGTTATCTCAAAATATTTGGCTGCCCAATATTTGTACACATGCCAAAAGAGAAGAGAACCAAGCTAGACCCTTCAGCAAAGAATGGAATATTTGTTGGATATTGTGAGGTCTCCAAGGCCTTCATAATTTACATACCAGGTTACCATCATATTGACATCAGCAGGGATGTAAACTTTGATGAATATGCAACACTCAAGAAATCAAGAATATGCCAGCTTGAAGAAGTATATAAAGAAGAACCTGTGGCTCCCAGAGTTGCAGAACCAGTGAGGGAAGTCATAACTTCCCCTGATGAGGATATTCTATAAGATCATGACATAATAGAATCTCAAGGACCTCCCCAGATGATGATCTCTCACAAGAGAAAGTCGGCCTGGGCAAGGGAACTTATTCAATATGGAGAGAAGTATGGTGCCCTCGAAGGAACCATGAGACAAGTGAAGAAACCCAATCCATTCTCTAGTTATATGGATTTGATGTGTGATCTCTTAGAGAAGGAGCCTACTTGATTTGAAGATTTCGTGAAAGAATAATACCAATCCATCATAAAGAATGATGTATGGGAAATTGTTCCCAGACCGAAGATCAAGGATGTGGTATCTTCCAAATGGATTTTCAAAATAAAACATGTTGTTGATGGAAGTATTGAGAAATATAAGCAATGTTTGTTGCTCATGGATTTTCTCAAAAGGAAGGCATTGATTATGAAGAGACATTTTCTCTTGTAGCTAGATACACTTCAATAAGAACCATCAAAGCCCTTTCAGCTAAGATGAAGTGGAAGTTACACCAAATGGACATGAAAACATCTTTCTTGAATGGTGTCATTGAAGAAGAAGGGTATATAGAAAAACCTCAAGGGTTTGAAGTTGAAGATAGGAAGACTCATGTCTGCAAGTTGAAGAAGGATATGTATGGATTGAAGCAAGATTGTTGGAATGGGGGCAAACCCAGGGTTCAACGCTACGACAATGCACCAACAAAACCCTAATTACCGACCCTTTCAACAACACCTACGAAGAAGATGAAGTCTCACCCGAGGTAGAGGTAGGGGTGGTTGCAGGACTCAGATATATGCAACCTTAGCTGGGACACAGATCTATGATTCTAACACTTAACAGAGAACTTAGCAATTAACATTCATCTATATCCAGTCTTAGTTACAGCGCAGTTAAACCCTAATTACAGAGCATTGCAGTAATCAACCAGATCTACTATATTCAAGCACTAAGAACATCCACATAGGTCAAATCCATACTATTAAGCACATAGCATTAACATATCTATCTACCATTCATCTATATTGAAGCACTAATCAAGTTAACATATAAACACATCAACACATCACACAAAGCAAAGAAACAAAGCATATACGTGGTTCACCCCGACCCTGGGGCTATGTCCACCAACTCTTTGTCTTCTTTATTAGCTTCTTCAATCAATTACATGCACAGAGCCTCAAAAACCCTACTCCGTAGAGGACAGGGGATCTACGTAGCTCACTAGATCCTCCTCCCCCAAGTAGATCTAAGCACACATCCTTCCACAGTCTCTTACAATGACATTCACTTATCTCTGCAAGTCTCACATAGTATGCACAAAAGCAATCTGTACTCAACACTTAGCACTTTCGATCACACAGATTGAACTTGTAGCTCTCTACTTACTTCACCTAGCTACTTATTTATACATTACAAAATAGGCCTAAGGATGAGTAAACCCATGGGCTGACATTCCCATACAAGTTACATAATCCCAAAACCCAAAAATCCCTAAAAATGGGTCGATATCTCACGATATCCACTTCATCTTGCGCTCTGCCTTCGACAGCCTATCAAAGTCCCAAAAATAGGTCAAACATGACCAAGGATCCTCAAAACTTGGTTTAGGGCCAACATGCCCCCAACACTCACCTATGACTCATATCGAGTCACTCTGATATGACTAGTCCTACTTCAAAAGCCTTGATCTTGGCTCGAGCTTCTTCGACTTGTTGTTGTGCCACGGCCTCCTGTTCAATGAACTCTTGGATAACTGATTCGTTGACAGGTCCCTCTAGGTGTTGTTCAGCTGCAGTGGAAACTTTCTCCAGTTCCACTCCTCGGCCTTCGATCTCTGTGAACAGATGGTAAGCCTCATCCTATACAGGTTGGAGCCTCTGAGTCACTTCCATAACTCTTCTTTGAATGGTATGGATCTGTTGTTGGGCAGTGCGATGTTCTTGGGATCGCTTCATTCTTTCCACAACTGACAAGGGCTTCAACTACGCTTGTATGGTTTCTGCTTGATACTTCGCTTCTTGGAGTTGTGACTCCAGTGCCTTCAGTTATGGATTCTCAGTGAGTTTCTCATAGGTCTAGCCACTATGATCATTGAGTTGCTTATATTCCATGGCGAGGGCCTTTATTCTCTCAATTGTGCTTCGATCAATTGCTTCTCTTTGATCCCTCACATCCTACAGGGTGTTGGGCACTGTGCAGAGCTCTACGTTTGTTATTCATTGTTGTAGTTGTTGGATAGCTTCTGCGAGCTTCTCTACCTGATGCGTGACTCAGTCTTCTACTTGTGGCTCTAAACCTGTCACAGAGCAGAGTGCCCTGTTGACTGCTTCTTTCACTTTGTTTTGCTCTGCGAGCAATTGTTCCTTTTCTTGTTGAATCTATGTTTTCTCCTCTTCAATTTTTTTCTAGAGAGAAACCTTCTCCTACTCCTCAACTCGGCATTTTTCTACAAGTACTCCTTGCACTTTCTTCAAGGCCTGGGTGGCTTGTTCTATTTCATCTTGTGCTCGTTGAAGGAGGGCTTCGGTTGCATCTTCTAGTCGGCGGAGTTGGGTTGGCTCATCTCCCAAATCTGGTTCTCCTGATGGTAGGGGCACAATGGATACTACGCGACTGGACTGAAGGACCTATTTCACCCCTCGGAGTTCGACCTCAATTCTATCGTACATTTCCTCCTACTTTACTTCTTGTTTTTCCATGATTTCCTATGAGGCGTAGTTTAGAGCTATTATGATGAAGTCAAAATCATCAGTAGTGAGTACAGACTACATCTTGGTCAAGGTGGCTCTGGATTTATTCTGCGAAGAGGGTTTATTGGGAGAAACCTTCCTTTTCTTGAGGGGATCATCCTCATCTCTAGGCGATGTTACTTCGCCTTGATTTTTCTCATCTTCCTTGTCGTTTATTTCTTCCACTTCGTCATCACCCCCCTCAGTTAGGTGATACTAAAGCAGTCTTTCCTGAGGTGTTGTTTAAGTATTGGACCTCTCCGGTCTTCTTCCTTCTACTGGGTCTGGGTGTATCATGTTCTTTTTGCATGGTTTTTGGGATGTCAGGGTCATACATCTCTGCAGGGTTTGTAGGAATAAGGAGGTTTTTCTACCAGTCCTTAGTGATCTCCTCAAAGTCCTCTCTGTGAGCTTGTAGTATGAATGAGGCTACTCATTATGTTCATATGCCCGCGTTGTAATGTAGATGAAGTGTCAATCTGCATGGAACTTCATCAAGGGTTGGAACCTCCATAGGGTGTTCAAGGTCATGTGAGGTTCAACTTCGATGACTCTCTTTAGCTAGAGGTAATATGTATGAAAAACAACATTCGACTGCCATTGTTTGTTCATATCACTCGAGTACCCAAGTGTGGTCAACTTCGCAGCAAGTGGCTAGAACGGTTCAATATCCAGAAAGGTCTCACCTTCTAGCATCTCCCAGGTAACAAAGACGATGAGGATCAAGAGCCAACTAGCATGAAATGCATATCCCCGATCCTGTGCTTTGTGGCAGTCTAGTTCAAGATGATTAACTAGGTACTTTGCCGAGTTCATCTGTAGACCTTCCACAGACTTTCCCGTGAGGTCAACGACAAATCTTGTGACCTTTGTAGGTCGGTTATTCCTTACTATATTTCCAGCGATTAGTTGGCATGCTAGGCGCACTGCGGCATTCTAGATGGAAGCTACCTTATATCCTCACGTCCCCTTTTCAATATCGTTGTATGTATCCTTGATCTTCTGTGCTAGTGTGTGATCTATGGTTTCCCTAGATAGAAGTCATGTGGATCAAGTCCTTGCATACTCAATCCTATCATCCTATGGATCAACATCGGATCGACTGTGATACGATAGTCTAGCCACAAGTAGTCGCCATGGTAACATGAAAGGAGTAACTTGACACAGGCGTTAACTTCCTGGTGCCTTCTAAAGTGTGGAATTTTCATTACATTTAACAAGGTGGACTGTGCGAGGTTTATCATGCACAGATGGGGGATTATCTTCGAGTTCTTTCCCTTCGTCCTAGTTAGGTATTTATACGGGGTGAGAATACTATAGTTCTTGTGATCTCCAAGGTTGAAGTCACTGAAATTCAACGCTGTGATCTTGTCCTATTGTGATTTCACTGTGCATATCCCCTTCAAGAGGTACGCAGTAACCATGGTGTACTCGAAATCTCTTGGCACACTATCATGACTCACCACGTTGGCTAGAGGCAGGATGTAGTTGAGAAATATGGACGGGATCAAATTCACATTGGCTAGGTTGTCTCTATGCTTGGTTCTCTTCTCTGTTGTTGGTCGCGATGACCCAGATCCACGAGCAGTTGATGGAGAGGCTTGCACTCCTCTCATCAATGATGCTTGTATACCTGTAGACATCGACATTACTCTTTCATTCATGAGGTCTATGAGAACTTCTTCGACAATTTTCTCTGCAGCACTGAACTCGTCCGACATACATGCTCGTGGTTGACTATCTCGAGTTTGAAGAGTAATTTCTCAATGCAATAGAATAGATCAAAATATCGCGATGATCACTGTGTGAAATCAACTAATCTATGGGCTCAAATTCACGGTTGGCAAAAGTGTTCTCGTTACGTGGCGCGACGGGATAAATAGATACTTGGCAACAAATCTCTTGCAATGGGTAAGAAGCCTTCATTAACTTAGTTTTGTCTGTTACGGCGCAGTTCCAACGGTCTGATGGCAAGCTTCCTAGCCATAAATTCCTTTATACCCATTCGGGGCGTCGGTCTAATGGTTATACTGATCCCAACGGCTATATTTCTTCACCATGGCGAAGTACCATGTGATGCAATTTTGATATCTCGATGAAGTTCCAATTTTGAAAATTTTCCTTCTGCGAAGTTCCCTCTGGAACTTTCTATAACTTTTTTATCTTATCTCTCTTCTTACTTAGTTTTCTAGCCTTCTTTCTAATGAGATTCATCTCAATATTCCTTTTTCCATTCTGATTCTTATCTCCTTTTGGCATAGCAACTTCGCGTTGTTGAGATTCTTTTCTAGAAATCAGGGGTAATACTTCATCTATATCTGGAATAGGTACTTAAGTCTTTTGTAGGCCTTCTAGTGTTATTCCTACTTTGACATCTAGGTATCTGGTTTTAAATAGCTACACTTGGTTCTCCTATTCTTCAATCAAGTGTGCGATCCTCCTAGTCATGAAATATTTTAACTCTTTCTTATTCTTCTCTAAGGATTCTTCTTCTTACCTTTTGGCCTGATCTCTGTCAACCCAAGGTTTTCTTAGTAACATAACAAATGGGGCATTGTTCTCAATAAATTTAACAACTTTAATTTCTTCCTCTGTCAAAGTTCCATTGGCATTCATAGATATCTGGGTGAGCTTTCCACATAGGTTTATCATCTTTCCTCTGAGTAACCTTATTCCTCCCAAAGAAGGAATCATAACAGGCTTACCTATAGTTTCCCAAGTTCTTTTTGTCATAATATTTGCATGTGTTTCTTCATATAGAACACAGTCAATGTCGAAGTCTCCTAATCTTGCTTCTATGCACTCTTTTTCTTTGAATATCTCTGATAAATTAATATGTCGATGATCACTCAGGGTTTCTTTCATCTGTAGCAATACTTTCTCTGATTCTTTGTGAGGTTCTTCCATGGTCTTAGTTTCCTAACCTTCCTCATGGTCTTCTTGTCTCATATTCATTTTTTCAAGCTTAGCAATCATTCTAGGGCAATCTAAAACTTCATGTTCCATAGCTTTGCAACAGAGGCAACTAGGTCTTCTTCCAGGGAATTCCTTAGCAATATGTCCTAGTTTTCTGCAACTGTAACAAAGGGTTAATCCTCTCTTTCTCTTAAATGATCCTCAACCTCTCCTATACAGCACGCTAGGATCATGGTAGCTAATCTGCAACAAATTCTTTCTAGGGTCCTGCATCCATATGTTAGTCCAAACATTCTCTCTATGCATAGGTATAACATATCTTTCACTATTCTTATCATATCTACTTATATCAAATCTTCTTTCATCTATCAGTGCCCTAGTTTTCAAGCTAGGACATAATCTATCAACCATACCTAGATTCATATTCTAGAAACAAAAATTTCCACTTATCTTACTTCTACAGAGCACAAAACTTACAAATCTTACCTCTTTAGTCTCACTTTCACCTTTATCAGGGCACAAAGCTCCTAGATCTTACCTCTTTGCTTCAAATCTGACCTCTTTTCTTTAGATATGACCCCTTTTCTTCATATATGACCCTTCCTCTTGGCATAGAGCTCCACACATCAAGTAGTGTTGCGTATTAGGGCACCAATTCTATGCATAGAGATTTTCAGATCTTCACGTAAAACTTCTTCTTCCTTAGTTCCCAACAATCACAGTTTCAAGTCCCGACAACAGGACCATTTTTTTGCACAGGGGAGAACCCAAGGTTCAATGCTACAATAGCACACCAACAAAACCCTAAATATCGTCCCTTTCATAAACACCTACGAAGCAGATAAAGTCTCACCCGAGGTAGAGGCAAGGGTGGTTGTAGGACTCAGATGTCTGCAACCTTAGCTAGGACACACATCTGTGATTCTAACACTTAACAGAGCACTTAGCAGTTAACATTCATCTATATCTAGTCTTAGTTACAATGCAGTTAAACCCTAATTACAAAGCATTGCAGTAATCAACTAGATCTACTATATTCAAGCACTAACCACATCCACATAGGTCAGATCCATACTATTAAGCACATAACATTAAGATATCTATCTACCATTCATCTATATCGAAGCACTAATCAAGTTAACATATAAACACATCAACACATCACACAAAGCAGAGCAACACAACATATATGTGGTTCACCCCCACCCTATGGCTACGTCCACCAACTCTTTGTCTTATTTATTAGCTTCTTCAATCAGTTACATGCATAGAGCCTAAAAAATCCTACTCCGCAAACGAAAAGGGATCTGTGCATCTCACTAGATCCTCCTCCCACGATTATATCTAAGAACACAACATTCCACAATCTCTTACAATAACTTGCACTTAGCTCTGCAAGTCTCACATAGTTTGCACAAAAGCAATCTATACTCAACACTTAGCACTTTCGATCACACAAATCGAACTTGTAGCTCTCTACTTACTTCGTCTAGCTACTTATTTATACATTACAAAATAGGCCTAAGCATGGGTAAAGTCATGGGATGACATTCCCATACCCGTTACATAAGCCCAAAACAAAAAAAAAAGGCCTAAAAAGGGGTCGAGATCCCCTGATCTCTGCTTCTTCTTACGCTCCGCCTTCGACAGTTTGTCGAAGTACCAAAAATAGGTAAAACATGACCAAGGATCCTCAAAACTTGGTCAAGGGCCAAAAAATATCCTAGATCTTGGTATGGAAGGATTGACAGTTTCCTAACAAGCTTGGGCTTTTCTTAGAGTAAATATGACTCTAACCTTTACTTCAAGGTTATTAATGATGATCTTGTTGTATTATTGTTTTATGTGGATGACTTATTCTTAACTGGAGAAGAAATGATCATCATTGATTATAAGAAGAACCTCACTGCATAATTTGAGATGAAACACCTTGGCCTAATGCACTATTTCTTAGGTCTTGAGGTCTGGTAGAGCCCAGAAAAGATCTTCCTCAACCAAGGGAAGTATGCAGTTGAAATACTAAAGAGATTTGATATGTTGGAGTGAAAATCCATGAATACACCCATGGAAACAAAGTTGAAGCTCTTGGTTGACACTTCATTAGAATTGATTGATGTTACATTGTACAAACAGATCATTGGGTCATTGATGTATCTGACGAACACTGGGCCAAATATATGTTTTTCTATGAACACCTTGAGTGAGTTTCTAGTAGAGCTGAGACGTGTTCACCTAGTTGTTGCAAAACATGCGATGAGGTACCTTAAGGGTACATTAGATTGTGGTATTAGTTATGATGGAGATCATGACTTTAGACTAAGTGGTTATGCCGATTCAGATTGGGCTAGAAGTGTCTTTGACAAAAAGAGAACTTCAGGTTGTTGTTTCAATCTGGGGTCAGCCATGATATCATGGCAGAGTAGGAAGCAATCAAACATTTCTCTCAAAACGGCAGAAGAAGAATACATTGTTGCATGTTCCACCAGTTGTGAATCCATATGGATTTGGAAGTTGTTAACATGTATGTTTGATATGGAGATGGAAGAAACCATGATCCTATGTGATAACCAAAGTTTCATAAAGATGATAGAGAACCATGAGTTCCATGACAAGTCAAAACACATAGAGATTCAATATCATTACATATGTGACATGGTGCAGAGAGGAGCCATAAAGCTCCAATATGTTAGCACGGATGAACAGGTTGTTGATGTGTTGACCAAGCCTATATCTCATGTAAATTTTGAGCACTTTCAAGATAATCTCGGTGTAGTACGAAAGGACCTCCCTTGAAAGGGGGAGTAGTGTTGTGATGTTAGTCTCATGCTTTGATTCCAGCCTAGTGTTGAATATTTCCAGCTTCGTGTTGATGTTTTTGTGATGCCAGCCTCGTGCTGTGATACCAGCCTAGTGCTGAATATTTCCAGCTTCGTGTTGATGTTGTTGTGATGCTAGCCTTGTGTTGTGATGCCAACCTAGTGTTGAAGATTTCCATCTTCGTGTTGATGTTGTTGAGATGCCATCTTCGTGCTGAAGATTTCCAGCCTTCATGTTGATGTTGTTGAGATGTCAGCTTCGTGTTGAAGATTTCCACCCTAGTGTTGATGTTGATGATGCTCCAACCTTTGTGCTATGATGTTGTGATGTTGTTGTTATTGATGATGCTCCAGTCATTGTGTTGTGATATTGTTGTTGTTGATGTTGTATCAGCCTTGTGTTGTTATTGATGATGATGTATTAGTGTTATACTAATCCATGTTGATGCATATGATGATGATTCCATTCCAACTCCTTGTTGTGAATGATGATATTGATGATGAGAAAAAATTATGATGATTTATACATATGTAAGTTAGTGTTCCAGATGTTTTTGTTGTTCTTTCCCTCTCTCTCTCTCTTGATGATGTTGTAGAATACCCTTTTTGTTAACGGGGAGTGTTGAAATATTGTAACTGCAAAGAGTATTCTATTTATTATTCATTTATTATTCATTAGATCAATCCCCTTTTGTGGATTGATCATGTTGGGCATTGTAATTGACCAAATCTCCTTTTGCGGATTGGTCAAACCCTAATTGTATTATGAAAATTGAGAAGTCAACCCACAGGATAATCAAAAGTGTTTTTAAACACTAAGAAGACAAGTCGGCCCTGCCTAGAGAAGAGACACCTTTTCAACACATGCCAGTTTGTATAAAATAAAGGAAGTCAACACCTCATTTGTTCACTCACTCATCTCACTCATCTAGTGCGCAAGTATTGAAGGAAGTTGCAGTTACCAATTGCCAGAATAAGGAAGAGAGAGAGGCACATTGCTTAGTAGAGGATATTCTCTAGTGTTTGGTTTATTGTCTTGGCATTGTATTGGCTATCTATATTAATTAAGCTTTTGCTAGTTTTTCTTCCCCATGAGGGTTTCCCAGGATACATGTTGTGTATCTTGTGATTGTTTTTCTCTCGGCGATCCTATCTATGCTATGGTTATCTAGTAAATTGAAAAGAAACCTAATAATAGCTTAAACCTTAACAATTTTTGCATTGTCCTTGGTGCAATACATATATACATTTATCATCAAAATTTTAAAAAACCTTCAAAATGATGTGGGTATTTTTCCCGCATATCATGTTTTTTCTCCCAAGTTGCGTCCTCAAGACCATACCAGGTCCATTGAACCTTTACTAGCTCTATGGCTCGATTCCGGAGCTGCTTGATCTTTCGGTCCAGTGTGCACACCGAATGCACTTGAAAAGCGCCTTCTTGCTCCACCTGAATCACATTCCAATCAATAACATGATTAACATCATGTACACACTTTTTGAGAAATGATACATGGAATACATTATGAATATACATTGATGCGAGTAATTCAAGCATATAAGCTACAGACCTAATCCTCTCTAGGATTTCAAACAACCCACAAAATCGAGCTACCAACATTGAACAATTTCCCAACTTTAGGGAACTTATGTTGGCCTTTAATTTCAAGAATACATGATCACCCACTTTAAATTCCTTGTGAGTTCTTCTCTTATCAGCATAGCTTTTATGCTTGTCTTGAGCAACCTTTAAATTTTGAGCAACCTTTAAATTTTTCTTTATTTTTTACATCTGCTCTTCCATTTTCCTAAGCAAATATGGCCCAACCACTACTCTATATGTTGGGTTTTCCCAGCTTACAGGTGTGTTGCACTTTCATCCATAAAGTGCCTCAAATTGGTTCATCTTCATAGATGCTTGGTACCCATTGTTGTAAGCAAAATCGACCAAGTGTAGATATTCTTCCCATTTTGATGGTTTATCCATCACATACATCCTCAACATATCCTCAATAACTTGATTCACCCTCTTTGTTTTCCCATCAGATTCTGGATGATAAGCTATTGTAAAATTCAAATTTGTTCCAAATACTTTAACTAATCCTTTCCAGAAATTTGATGTAAATTTTGGATCTTTGTCAGACACAATTGTTTTGGGTAAACCATGCAACCGATAAATTCCCCTTATATAAATATCAACAACGTTAGTTTCCTTGTGAGTGAGCTTCACTGGAATAAAATGGGCATTTTTGGTAAGATTATCCACCACTACCATGATAGAATCATGTTGCTTGCTTTTCCTAGGCAGTGTTATCGCACAATCTATACTTTCCCAAAGCCCAAGGCAAGTAAATGCAAGATTGGCGTAACAGGGGGTGGCCTATCACTGTCACGTTAATAGGAAACCCCTTTCTTTTTGGGAGTATATCAAGATTACCCCAAGAGAGACATACCCAGTGAACTAAAGGGATAATAAAACTAAGGCAAGGATGCAAGAAAATCCCCCTCTCATTGGTCACTCAAGTCAAAAGGTTCTTTAGGTCTTTAATGGATGAAGAAATAGTAAAAATGGAGTGTACCTTCCTAGAACAAGACAACAAAGAAAATATGGCATCTTTTTGTAATATACCAGATATAAAAAGTATGAAGA
>JZKD02S2178212.1:118901-141770 GCA_000966675.3 Picea glauca | reverse complement strand
ATTACTAATCTAAATCACAACTAATGGCCTAAAGCCGACATAAATAAAATAACATTACTAATCTAATATGCCCCAATTAAGTGGTAATGAGCCAATATTAGGGCTTAACAGTGTCCAAGAAATATACCCTTGACGAGAAGTTTTTCTCCATTGCCACCATTGCCAACGTTCTTGATCTATATGGAGAACACCATACCAGAGTTTGGCCAAGTCATTTGTAATGCCATATAAAGAGAAACAATGTTCCATTTGGGTTACCCAACCAGTGGGGTCTGAGCCATCAAATTTGGTCACATCCACCCGCGAAAGGCGTAGGTCACATTGAAAGTGATGGTTCTAAAAGTTATGGGAATGAGAGGAATGGTCACCTTCAGTATGTGGAGGTGAGGAAGAGGAAGGGTTATCTATAGGGATATGCAGTTCGGTGTAGAGTGCCAAAAAGACAGATTCAAGCTGGGTGGTGAGGTCATGTTTGATTTCCTCCATTGAGAACTGCATGGTTGTATTGATGGCGGAAACATTGGCACTAAGTTTGTTTACTTCTTGTTGGGTCTCGATGAGACTAGATTGCAAGGTTTTGAAGCGAGCTTCCAAGTCTTGGCTATGGGTATGGGCCATGAGGATGGGGGAACTAAAAACGGGTGGGCAGGGCAAAAAAAATTGCTGGAAAATGATATGGATGAATGTGATAAGGGACAAGACATGAATCCAATGGAACAGGTCTCAAATAATGGTGAAAAACTTTCCTGACCTTTTTTTTTTTTTTACATGCTATGGATTTATACTCTGGTCTGAAGAATACTCCAGAGAGGAAATGCCCAAATACTTAACTAGGAAGAAATGTGTATTTACTTGGCAACCCGAACACAATTGTGCGACAATAGATCTTGTCTGTTTTAATTTGTTTATGTTTCTATCCCCAAGTATTAGGTATTCAAGGGTACTACAGACAAAGGTTTTCCCTATGCTATAGCTCTCTAATATACATGTGGGGTCCAACAGTAGTACTCGGCCCAATATCTCAGGGCACTAACTAAGGAGGATAGACCGTACCCTTAGCCATACTACCCAACTACCCATGTACTAGAGAGTATCTTCCAGAGTGTTGTTCTTTGTGACACTATAGGAGTCAGGAGGCCGATCAGTTTATCTAAAGAGGGATTTAGGTAATCTAGGTCGATCCGTACACAAGTGTTGTCTGATGCACTGCCACTCGAAGGGGTTCCAACAGGGGTTACAAGGGTGGCCAACATATGTTCGCTTAAGTACCACTTGTATTTCCTGTGTGTATGAATCCCTCAATCGTGGGTTTATGCACGTAATGAAAGATCTCTGTGGCTTAAAGATGCTGGAATACGTCTCTACCCTAAAAAAAATTAACCCACACTTTCTGTCGAGGAAAGTGCTATGATACCACTTGTAATATACCAGATATAAAAAGTATGCATAACAGAAATAAAATCCTAGAAATGGCAGAATAACAACAATATAACCAGAACAATCACCACAATAGCACTGAAATGATATAAGAATAACAACAGAAATAACACTTTGATTCAGAAAGAAATGTTCACGGGCCTCTTCGAGGGGGCAACCTCCAATTGAGAAGAGCTCTATTACAATAATATCCAACTAGGGTTCTCATACCCTCGACTCCTATCTATACTAAATATGTCTATCAAAAGAAGCATCTAGAGGAAGATCCTTCTAGAAGCAGAAGCTTCTATTAGGTCTTCTTACATCCGAATTATTCTATTTTATTGCAAGGCCTTATTAATATTGACCTTTATTACATCTGAATATATTGTTCTACCTATGTGCGGGTTAGGACCCTAACACTTTTCAAGTACAAAATGATGTTAGTACTTCATAAGACCATGAACCTTTGGAAAACAATCTAGCTAATATAAAATTGCAGCAATTAAATAATTTACAACAACAATAAGTATTTTTTAATAGCTACAAAAAATATGCCTTGAAATTGCTTGAAAAAGACAAGAAAATGTAGCTTTAACTAGGCAGAATGATAATCAATTGTCACAAGCAATTTTGGCAATGTCTAGCTAGCCTTAAATGTCAATTATGTAGAGAATTTGCTGCAGTTAGATGGTTGTAGCAATCTTTTGTAACAACAACAAATTCTAGTGCTCAAAATTGCAATGAAACATCATATAAACTTAGCATTTATCTAGTAGATTGTTTGGCAATTGTCACAAGCAATTTCTGAGTGAGTTAGGTGCAAGTTATGTAGGTGTATGCAGAAAATTCGTATGAATTATTATGGTTGTAGCAGTGATTTGAAACAACAACAAGTTAGCTAATGAACTAGTCTAGTTTAGGGTTAGTAGAAGTTAGCAAATGATTTTAAGAAGAAGGTTTGAGTGTTTGTTTGATCAATCATTCACTAGAGTGAGTAGAATAGTGCCTTTATTAGGTAATGGAGTCAATAGGTGATGGTTATCACTTGGAGGAAGCAACAAAAATGATTATACTTGTCTAAGGAGAAGAGGTGGAAAGAGGAGGTGTTGGCACTTCAAGGCCTCAAACATCCAAACCCTAAAGGAAAATTCACTAGAGAGTAAGCAAATTTAGGCCCCAGATAATATTCCTTCCTTAAACTTTTGAAAGGTATTAAGAGAAACAATGACCATACAATAGCTTCCAAAGTGCTAGTATTTAGGTCTTTAGACGTTTATCTAGTTCAAATCACCTTAGTAAAGTCTAGCAAATGAAGAGCAAATAAGTAGTAACTTAAGTCCTTTACTCCTAGGGTTTGTCAAGCAAGCAATTTCATAATCTTTAACATGAATAAACAAATATATCATAACCATTCAAAATGAAATGAAGAATTGCATAGTTACTTACTTCACCAAGAATAATCAACCAATAAAACCCTAGATTGCCAAGTAAATTCACCAAGAAATGATCCAAGTTACAAATTTTAGCCTCTAAGACAAGTGTGTCTCCCTATTTCAGCCAATAACTCCCAAATAGGGTGCAAATTTTAGACCATACTTAGTGTGTGATGAGTTATGATGGAAAAATGAGAGTACTTTCTCTCTATTTATACAAAACCAATGACCTTTAATTAATTTTAGATCAAATAAAGGATGACCTAGCCAAATTACATCAAAATCCAGTTTTTACATAAATAAAAATAATTAACCCCTAAAATCATCTCCAAGGGTGACGTCATGCCCTTCTAGGGTGACATTGAACCCCTAAAGTGGAACGTTGGGCTCCAGATTCATAATTTTTGGCCTCCAAAGGCTCTAAATGATTCCCACACGTGCCAACCAGCTCACAAATGCCATCAACATGCAAACCCTAGCTCTGGATGACGGCCAAGGTCATAATGGTGATGTCATTGGTTCTCAAAGGTCAACGTCCAAGTGGAAGAGCAAGATCCCCCTGGGTCTAGGTCTGACAGAGTGTCTCCAAGGGAAACGTCCTTCTTTCTTCTTGGTGAGTGTATCTGATGTCTTATTGCCCCTGGATGGGGTTACAACATTCATCTGTGGGATTTCAGCCCCATGGAGGTCCGAGCTAATCATTCCCCATGTGTACCTGTCCATTGGGCAAAGTCCTGCAACAAAAAAAAGTATGCCCTCCAGGGGTTCATAAGTCACGGGGATCATAACATGTAAATCACATCCAAAAATTAAATTACCCAAACATGTGAATCAAACCTCCCTTTACCCAGACAAATGCTCAAAGACATTATGCAATTTAACAAGTCAGGTTTGGAGAAGGTCTCAGGGTGTCCTATTGAGCTAATCCTCCTTAAGTTTGGGGTGTTTCTTAGGTGAGAACCAATCTAGGTCATGTAAGTGTGTGAGGTGGCATGGGGTAAGTGTTTAGGAATGGGGTGTACTGATAACATGGAAATGTAGATCTTCCCTATGGGTGCCTTTGTAGAGGGCGAGTTTCACCTTGTCATAGATGTCATTTTTTCCTAGCCCATTCAATGCCTTTTATTCTTAACTTCATTTCTTTTGATCTTTTTCTTTTATGCTTCAAGGGAAGAGTTGAGGGACACTTTCATGTCTTGGTGACTAGAGGTGTCAATGTTATCCACAAGCATTTCACAGAGATGAGAAGGTTGGCTCATGATGAGACCCCCTTTTTCTTGGCTATGCCACCAAGAGCCACTACCCTGGTTTGGTGACCAGATAGATGGTAGTGTCATACCGCTACATGCCCATGGTCATAATAGGTCACCTTATGATGAGACCTCCCATCCACCAACTAATACATTGAGTGTTTATTTATCTTATGGGTTCCCTTTTCTTACTAAGAAGCTTTTTACTATTTTCTCGGGAATCCCTGGGTGAAGCATCCCAAAGGTTTCATTTTCGGCTTTTAACTCTTTCCAGCTACTTTTACCCTCTGGGCCTTTAGCCCCTTCTTCCCACAAGGAAAGGTACAACCCTTCCTGGTGTGAAAAATCCCAATGCCCGAACAAAGGTAGGGGAAAAATGAGAGGAATAAAGATGGAAAGTAGTAAGTATGGAGGGAATGAATGATGTGTTGATATTATGGTAACTGCAGGATGTATTTACCTCAATGTGTAACCCTGAAGAGAATAGAATATTTTAGGAAGCAAGAAGAAACCCTAAAGCATTAAACCTAACCCTAGAAGACAAGTCGGCTCAAGGAAATAATTAATATTAAGTATTTAACATCTAGAATGAGAAGTCGACCTAGACAGCTCAGAAAAAAAGTATAAATACAAGTAGACAGACCTCATTTTGTACACTGCAGCTTGAAATTTCAGCTGGGAAAAGGTGCACACTGTAGAAACTGGGCACGTGCACAAGTCTGGGGAGAAGCTACAGCCGATAACTGTTGCAATCTATATTTATGGTTTAGGCTCAAAGTTTCTATTGGTTATGGTTGGACTTTTTGATCAGTCTTGGTTATCTTTATGCATTATCCATGGTTGGCTATTGGTTTTCTTCTGGAATCATTCTCTATTAAGGTTAAGATGCTCAAGACTGGATTCGGCCTATGTTTGGGTGACAATATTGTTATTTTACTATGGCTAAATGAGCACATCCATTACTTTCTAACATTTTATGGGCCCACCCTATCTTCAGACAGTCTAACCGCTGGAAGATAGATTGGGAGGATTTACTCTGTTGTAGTTGCAGTTGTAGCCAGTTTTTGTTGCAGCAATGAAACCCTAACCCTCTTGTTGAAGCACCTTAAGTAAATATATTGACCTAATTTATGGATATCCCAGTGAGCCCTAGCCTAACGCACCTCCTGGCATTCTCAACAAGCCAAGATGTCAAGTTTGAGTTTTTGGTCAAAGTCAAAGGTTGGCCAAGTCAAAGCAGTTATGACTTACTCTATGAAGTCATAAAACAAGTTAGAAGGGGATTATAACTTCAAAGCATGGAAGACAAGGATTGACCTCATCCTTTCCAAGAATAAAGTGTTGGACATAGTGAAAGGAAAGATCGTGGAACCACAATTCGAAGAAGGAAAAGAGAAGGAACCTCAGAACGTTGCAGTTATGGAGAAGTTCAAAGCCAATGACATCAATGCTATGAGTATCATAGTGGACTCTATAAAAGACCACTTGATACCCTACATCTCCCATCTTGACTCATCTAAGAAGATGTATGATGCCCTAACAAGCCTCTTCTCAGTCAGAAACATTGGAAAAGTAATGAGTTTGAAGAATGAGCTCTGTGACATGAAGATAAATGATGATGAAAGCATAACATCATACTTTGTGAGAATCTCTCAGATAAGAGACCAACTATAATCTATTGAAGAGATCATTTCAAAGAAAGAATTGGTAAATATAGTACTCAATGGTCTTCCCAAGACATGGGATGCATTTTCCACAAGAATGAACACAAGGAAGGAGTATCCCGCATTTGAAGAACTTTGGACTTGTTTTGCACAAGAATAATCAAGTATTAGTGCAAAAGAGGAACCCCAAAAGAAATACGATGATCAAGCCTTCACAACAAGGTTCAATAATTTCAGGAATAAAAAGAAGTTTGGCTCCAGGAAGAAACCAAATCAAGAGAAAGATATGTCAAAAATACAATGCTTCAACTGTCGAAAATATGGTCACTACAAGAATCATTGTCTCGAGTTAAATAAAATGAAGGAAACACACGAAGCATCAATTTCCGAAGAAAGGGAACCCTCAACGAAGGCCAAGCAGGATAAAGCAGACTTTTTCTTCTTAGACAAGGTAACAATATTCTTCATAAATCTTGTACATACCATGTTTGCATAGTTTTTGTACATATCTTGCATATCTATTTTCTAGAAGATAAGATGTTCAAAGAGAAACAATACCTATGGAAGAACATCAAGATAAGGATTGCTATCATGATGACTACAAGTCAAGAAATACACATGAAAATATGAAGTACATCGACAACCCCTGGTAACAATTCATGTGGAAGCTATTAAAATAAGTAACAGCTGCAAGATAAACCAGAATCAGAATTAAACTTGAAGAAACCTGGAAGAAGTAAAAATAGAAAGAAGTCAACAATCAAAAGGGAAATTGGAAAAAGACTTGTGACACTTTGTAGAAGGCAATAAGGATGCAGACGGAAGCATGGAGTCTCTTAGATGGAGGGAGATGATTATATAATTCCAAAAGAAGAGCATACATTCATGCATGAATCAAGGATTAGGAGGGAGATAATCTTAAATAATATGATCCATCAAGGATTACAAAGTATCTATACATGTTCCCATTGATGGTAGCAGCTGTGAAAAACAACATGTGTTCAGTTTGACCTTAGAAGAAGTTTTCCTCAAAAATAATCCTTGAAGTATCCCTGGTTTTCCATCCACATCCATGATCCTATGATGAAAGGAAGAAGTCAGAATATTCAGGGCATGGAATCTATAGAAAACTCCATGGACCCAAGAGCTAAAGAGAAACATGAAGAAAAACATGAAGACTCCAAGTGAGAAAGAAAAATCCAGAACAACCAGTGATTATATCAAGAATCACAAGACTACCATGTTCGTCTTAACCCACTAGAAATAATCAAGCAGAAGAAATGGAAGTTGTGATGAAGAACAGTGTATGGAAGACTTATGAATGGAAGAATTGTGAGATCCAGAACTAAAGGTTATCCTAGATGGAGGGAGAAGACTATGATGATAGCTTGTTCCAGTAACCAGACATACCTCTACTTAAGACATTATATCTCCTGCATTATCCATGGGTTGTAGTTTAAATTAGATGAATGTAAGGATTGTTCTTCTCAACAGAGTAATTGAAAAAAAAGGGGTATGTAGAGAAACCTCAAGGTTTTGAGGTATACCAGAAAGAGACCCTTGTATGCAGATGGAAGAAGATCTTGTATCGATTTAGACAACCTGGTGCAAAGCCTCTCATGCAAAGAATAAGCGTGGTGAAAATTTTCTATGAAAAAGATCAGAATGGTTACTCATAAGTTCATGATGATGGATTTCTAATCCATGACACACTCTCATGATGAAAAAAGAAGTGCCACTTGGATATGATTTAGTTTGATCCTTGCCACGATATCATGAGCCAGTAAGAAACAAAAGTGTTGAATCCAACCATGATATACTGTAATGATCAGAGCTATATGAAGCCTTCATAGAAAACCAGTGTTCCAGATAGACTAAAGTACATTTAAATCGAGCATTACATTCTCTGTGATGAAGTCCAGAAAAGAGAAGTGGTTCTCCAATATATATATCTCCACAGATGAGCAGATAACAAATATTTTGGTAAAGCCTCTGTCCAAAATGAAAAAGTTTGTGTACTCAAGAAACAAGTTGGAGATCGTGGAGACAACTTCCTATTGAAAGGGGAAGAGATGAATCCCTGGTTGGGAGGGAGCATTGACGTGTTATTGATTTATGGACAATCATTTTTTAGTTCGAAAAATGGTCTGGGATGAGTATTTCCTTTCCAATTCAGGAAGTGGTTTGAGATTTCTGACGGATAGGCATTTTCCAGTTCGAAAAATGGTCCAGATCAAATGGTCATTTTCGTAATGAAAATGGTTCGATAGATTGTTGATGTACCATGGACAATGCTTCCCCTTGTGTCCAGTGTGGGAGAATGTTCTAGGATAGTATTTCTTCTTGACAGTCACTCTCAGTAGTGGTCAAGTAGAATGGTTTGCCTCGTCGAGCAATCATTCTTTCAAAGTTCACAATTGTGAGCAGTTTCGAAGAATGGTCTATTTTGGAGGTTGGTGCAGGACAGTCATTTCCTAAGGAAATGGTCCGGACAGTCATTCCCTAGGATAGACTCATTCTCTCTGTGTTGCACTTTGTTTAGTGTCGGAGGAATAGGGACATGCATTCTCTAGGGAAGAATCATTCTCTCCAGGGTGCACTTTGTTTAGTGTCGGAGGAATGGCCCAGATAGGTGAATGGTCCAGGCTCATAAATCAAGATAGTTATTATTCTATGCTTGAAAATAATAGTCCAGATAGCTCATGGATAATGTTTTACTTTCTAAGGGAAGATTCTCTTCCAAATCTCACAGATGTGAGTGGAAGAATGGCCCAGATGACTCAGTTTATATCATGATATTGTTTTTCTGTGCAGGTTGATGATATGATTTCTATGGCGATTGTATGTCTTTGGATAGTAGATGTATGCTACTATGGTGGATGTGTTCCACTGGTTGTGACTATGTATCACTGATTAAGTAGTTGTGTGCTACTTGGTGTGGTAGTGTACCGCTGGATTGTAGTTGTGTACTACTATGGATAGAAACAATTGTGTTCTATTGAATGGCATTGTTCTGATTTCCATGAATACTATTAGTAGTGTTGAAAATGATTATCAGCTAGATATATGGTCAGTGTACTGATGGACAAACATTTTCCAAATGGAAAATGGTCCAGGACATTTATTCTTCTAGGACATATGCCCGGATTAGAAGAATGGTTCTTATATCACTCTTTGGAGTGAGTGACCTTTTTTAGCATCATGCATGATTACTTAGATAGAGTATGGTTTTCGAGAGATGATGCAGTTGATGTTTTCAAATGACACTGATAGCGATGATGGTTCTCATGATCTAATCATGAGATAGAATGTATGGCTATGATGATTCTACCAGTTGAATGGTATGTTTTTTCTCAAGACCATTTCCTTCAATACCTCCCTAGCTAGGAGGGAGTGTTGATATTATGGTAGATGTGGGAGGTATTTACCTCCATGTGTAACCCTGATGAGAATAGAATATTTCGAGAAGCAGGAAGAAACCCTAAAGCATTAAACCTAACACTAACAAACAATTCGGCTCAAGGAAATAACTAATATTAAGTATTTAGCATCCATAATGAGAAGTCAGCCCAGTCAGCTCATGAAAACAATATAAATACAAGTAGCCAAACCTCATTGTGTACACTGCAGCTCGAAATTTCAGCTGGGAAAAGGTGTGCACTGTAGAAACTGGGCAAGTGTGCAAATCTGGGGAGCAACTGCTGCAATCTATATTTCTAGTTTAGGCTTGGAATTTCTATTGGTTATGGTTGGACTTTATGATCAGTCTTGGTTATATTTATGAATTATTCATGGTTGGCTATTGGTTTTCTTTCAAAATCATTCTCTATCAAGGTTAAGGTGCTCGAGGGTGGATTCGTCCTATGGTTCGGTGACAATATTGTTATATTGTCTATGGTTAAATGAGCACATCCGTTACTTTCTAACATGATGATCTTTCATAGACCCACCCAGTTGAAACCCATCCTAAAGGGAGATCAACATACTAGGGCATCATGTAACCCTTCCAAGTATGAACGATTTAAAGAACATAATTTCAAAACAAACGTTATGAAATGAAGGAGAATTCAATGCAACATATTCAAGTTCTTCAATAATCAAAGTGACACATACCATGATACCCAGAATCATTACCTCATGGAAAAAGACTTATTTCTACTTCAAGACCAAGCTGGTGGGATGGATACTATTGTTGTTGATAAATGGGCTGCACTGAAGAAAAGAGGGGCCCTCCAGGGCCATGCTCAAGTCATCCGGATCTCGGCACTCCATGTCTAGGACCTATGGGCCTTGAGACATGATCTCCTTAGTTATCCCTAGGGTAGGGTAAAACAGACAGTTTGGTGATGAAGTCCATTGTTACCACTTCCCATTTCCACTCATGGATGGGTAATGGTTGCAGCAACCCAGCTGGGTGTCTATGCTCAACCTTGACCTTTTGACACTCCAAACATTTGGCAATGTACTCATCAATTTCTTTCTTCATGCTTGGCCAATAATATTGAATATTGACAGTTGTAATAGTTTTCTGATACCCTAGGTGTCCAACATAAGGTATGTTATGCATTTCCCTCAATATCATAATTTTCAATTCTTGGGAATTTTCTACATAAATTCTGCTTCTGTACATAAGAATTTCATCATTTCTTATCTTGTAGTCCTCATTTGTCTATTGAAAAATACCTTGTTGTACTTTTTCCACTAATTCCATGTATTGCAAATCTGATTTTGCAGCCTCCAAGACTTTGTATTTCAAATCAGATTGGTACATGCTAATGGTTGTAGCATGCAACTCATGCACTCTTCTGTTGAGTACATCATCTCCCTTGTTCTCTTTCCCTTTGATATGATTTATATCAAAGTTGTATTCACTGAGAAATTCCAACCACCTGCTATGCCTGGCATTTAGAGTTGGCTAATCAAATAAATATTTCCGACCATTATGGTCTATCCTCAGCTCAAACCTTTTCCCCATGAGGTAGTTCCTCCACTTATTCAAGGCATGCACTATGGATGCCAACTCCAAATCATGAGTGGCATATTTCCTTTCATGATCCTTCAACTTTATCAATTTATAACATACAACTAACCCATTTTGACGGAGGACTCCACCAAGTCCTTCTTTGCATGCATTTGTGCATACCATGAAATCTTCATTTGGATCACCAATTCTTAGAATTGGAGCACTGGTTAATAATTTCTTCAAGTGTTGTAAACTCTTTTCACAATCTACTGTCCACTGAAAGTTCACTCCCTTGCAAGGAAGTGATCAAGTGTGCAATCTTTGAGAATCCTTTAATAAATATTTTGTAGTATCCTACAAGGCCCATGAAGGATCTGACTTATGTCACATTCTTAGGTGTTGACTATCCTCTAATGGCCTCATTATTTTAATGATCCACTGTTATCCCTTCCTCGGATATGCCTCAAATAATGAATTTGGTTCTGATAAAATGAGCACTTGCTCAATTTGGCATACAAGTGATGCTCCCTTAGTAATTGTAATACCATATTCAAGTGTTGATCATGCTCTTCTTCTGACTTGGAATATATAAGAATGTCATCCAAAAAGACAATGACAAACTTATCTAAATATTCTTTGAAAACACCATTCATTAAACACATGAATACAGTTGGTGCATTTGATAACCCAAATGATACCACTGTGAACTCATAATGGCCATACCTAAGATCAATCTTGGAGAATATTTTTTCATTCTTCAATTGATCAAATAGGTCATCGATCCTTGACAAATGATACTTATTCTTTATTGTTACTTTGTTCAACTTCTTGAAGTAAATACAAAGTCTCAATGTTCCATCTTTATTTTTCACAAATAAAACTGGAGCACCCCAAGGGGAAACACTTGGGCATATATACCCCTTCTTCAGAAGCTCTTCAAGATACATTTTCAACTCCTTCAGTTCCAGTGCACTCATCCTGTAATGAGTCTTGGATAATGGATATGCTCTAGGCATCAAAGTTATAGACAAATCGATATCTCTTTTAGGGGGTAATCCTGGTATTTCTTTAAATACATCCTCAAACTCCTTTAAGACTGCATAATCTTCAATATTTGATACCTTATCCTTAGGTGTTTCTTTCATATGAGATGAAAATAATTGAAAACCTTTCCAGTAACATTTCTTCAACTACATTGTTGAGATTTCTCTGACAGTTACTACCCTGGGAATTCCCTGGGATGTCCTTAGGTTCCCTTCCTCATCCAGGAAAGTAAATTCCTTGTTATGATAGTCTAATATAGCATGGTTTTGGTCAGACCAATCCATACCAATTAAACATTCATAGGAAGCTAAAGGCAAGATGTTCAAATCTGCCTTGGTGCTCATCCCATTCATGCTTACTGGACATGACTTAACCATCTCATTAATTTTTCTTTTGGCTCCAGTTTCCAGCTACACCAACCAATATTTCCCATGCTTGATTCTTGGCAAATGAAATCTTTCCACCATTTTAGGATCTATATAACTATGACTAGCTTCTGAATCAATTAAAATTGCAATGGTTTGGTCGTTGATCATACCTTCCACTTCAATCATGTGTGATTGAAAATTTTTTTTCCTGTTGTCCATAGCTGCATAGATCCTTGGTACATTCCTACCCATGTCCTCCACTGTTTCACCTTACTATACATTGTGAACAAATCTCACTTTTTCACTTATGTGAGGACAATCTCTATACATATGATTTCCCTGACAACCCCAACATTGAATCGATGGATGCCTTGGCCTTTGCCCACTTGTCTTAGACGTTCTGGGATCTATAGAATTTGGTTGTCCCTAAGGACTATTTCTAAAGAATGGTGGCGTATTACCCTTCTTCCTCTGTTCCATCACAAACTTCTTCTTGTCATACAAAGCTTTTTGGAAAGTTGGATTTCCTTTATGTTGATCATATAGGCATTTAGCTCGCCTCGTGGTCTCCTCCAAAGTCTTGGGATCATCATATTGTATCTTGTCACTGATGAAATATAGCAGCCCGCTCAAATACCTCTGAATCTTAATTGTCTCATCCTTGATGAAAGATACATACTTTAACAGTTCTAAAAACCTTCTTTCATATTCATCAATGGTCATACTTCCTAGCTTGAATTCAAAGAACTCCTTCATTTTCTTGTCATAATATCTCTTAGTCAAGTATTTATTTTCAAAATACTTCTTGAATTCCTTCCAAGAAATTTTTTTCTCTTTAGGGTGTTTCACCTGTAGAAGTTGGTCCCACCACATGGATTCCTTTCCCATGAGACGATAGTTAGATATTCTTCCTTCTGCATGTGAAGAATAATTACGAAATTGAAAGTACTTTCTCATTCCTAGCAGCCATGTCTCTGCATATTCATCCTTCTTGTGCTCACCAGCAAATGTAGGAGTTTTGATCTTGTTCATTTCTCCTCACATTTCATCCACCCCAGGCATCTTCTGATGCTTCCTAATAGGGGATGGACTTAATATGTTGTGTTCTCTCCTATTGGAATGCCTTAGGGAGTGATGGTGATGTCTTCTAACACTTCTTGATCTTCCTTTCCAACCAGAAGACCTATGACTTCATGATTTGCTTGAGTCATTCTCCTTATCCAATTTATTTTCAATATGTCCAGGTGCTGCATTAACTTCGTGTAGAAGTCCTCTTTTTTCTCCTTGGATTTTATAAGCCTTTCATTATCAGCCTTGTGACTTTGGACATATTTCTACAAATTTTTAAGGGTCTCTAGCATATTCATGTTTTCATCCTTTCCTTCTCCATGTTCATTAGAGTTTGTTCCTTCAATACCCATATGGATATCCATCCCTCTGATATCATCTTCTTAACTATAACCCCCCTATGTCTCTTCCATTCTTCTGCACTCTGAGCTGATCCTAATCTGATCTAGTTGTTTTTAACTCTTTTATGAAAATATGAACCATTCTAGTTCAATAATATATCATACTTATTTCTTCTGATTTCTTGAGAATTTTTTTGTTCAGCTCAATTTTCTGGGTGAACAGTTATGTTCTACTATCAAATATCTTTCCAATGACTACTCCCTTTCTCAATTCTGAGTCTTGAGCTGAAAGTTATGGATATTTGAACAATTGTTCTTCCTGGGAGGTAATCCCTATACAATTCTTCTTATTTCTCAGAGCCGAATTGGCTCTTGGGCCCATGTTGGATCCTCTCATAAAGTACACATGCCTTCTTTACATCTTTAGGCACAGGTCTGTACAAATTGGAACCCCACAGACTCCTTCTTTTATCTCCTTTATGTCCTTAAAAACAACAATTTTCGGGCACTAGCCCTTTTTCTTCAACCTCCAATCTCATGTGACCACGGCCTAAGTCCAAGCATTTAACTGAAAGGCTTATTTTTGGAGCTTCGAAACTTCGGGGCTCCAAAACTTCGGGCTTCATAGGCTCTTACTACCTCAAACCTTATTTCTCCCAAATGTCGAATTGGTGGACTCTTGCACGGTACATATTCGGAGCTTTGGGGCTCGATTGCTTCGGATCTTCGGAGCTTCTTAGGTTCTTATACCTTTACACCTTATTTCTCCTAAAGTCTGAACTTCTAAATTTTTGGGATGGCGCTTCGACATTTCATTAATCTGGCACTCCATTTCTTTGGGCTTTAGAGGTTTTACCCTCATCATACCATGTTTCCTCCAAATGCCAAATTGGCGAACACCTGGAGAAGCTCTTCGGAGCTTCATGCTTCAGAGGTTCCTGCAACTGCATACTCCAATTTCCTCGAATGTTGAACCTCCGAACTTCCATAGTCTCAAAATAACTCATGCACCAAGGGGTGATACATGTCAGAAATATGTAAATGACACATGGCCCAATATGACGGTTGACACATGTCAAGTTCTAATTGGCCCAAAAGTTCTACGAAAATACTGAAACAATATGACACATGGCATGCTTAGAGTGGGTCCATGTCACTTTGGTGCTCCATGAATTTGTAACTCCGGGCTTCAAAGGATTTCACATCAGATTACTTCAAAACTCCTGAACGTCGAACTTCCTAACAGGTCCATGTCACTCTAGGTGATGTCATCATGCCACATCACTCTAGTGCTATGGGACTTTGGAGAACTTCTCATCACAACACAACACAACTACCGAATGTTGAATTTTCGAACAAGCCCACATCACTCTAGGTAACGTCATTCTGTCATGTCACTCCAGTGCTCCGGGACTTCGGAGGTTTCCTCAACACAAATCCACATTTCTTCCGAACACCAAACTCCTAAACTGTACTTCTCCATAGTTTCATCACTCCAGTGCTTCGAAGCTTTGAGCTTCGAAAGTTTTATCTCTTGATCACCACCCAACCCCCGAACTACTTAATCACCGAAATTTCGAACACTTTCTAATCATTGGACATGTGTCTCTGATAATGGACGGTCTAGATTGGTTTTAGATTTCAAGACTTTGGGGATAACTCCACTCCGCGCAACCACAACCAGATTTCCCCAAACAATAAGTTGTCGAACCACTTGGGGGATCCAACGGTCCTCCTTCTCCCAAATGATATATGGCGTGGGTTCACTCCGAGACTTCGGAGCTTCGGGAATTTTTCCTCTTTCTCGACAAAAATTTTAAAACAGTCGGAGGGGCGAAGTCCGAAGGAATTCAGTGCTTAATGACTACACACATTCTCCAGTTTTGACAATTGTGAAGGATTCGGTCCCCACCCAAATGTATCCTACGACCACTATGGTTCCCCAAACTACTACACCTCCTGAGCTTTCAAACACAGCTAAGGTGTGCTCTTAGCGCCCTCTTGGCACTCATGGATGCTCTGAAACTTGAATTTTTTCCATTTTGACAACAATTCACTCTAAAAATTTTGCCTCAATTTCCACTTACACGGCCCAATCTAGGCTCAGTGTTGAAAACTGGAGGTTTGATACCAGATTGTAACAAACCCAAGCTCCGACCTGTTGGTCTATGCCACACTTAAAATCTTCCAGAACTTAATACATTATAACATACCTAGCCTATCCAGACTGGGTCATGCCACTTAAAAACTTACAAAATTTTCATCTGTATACATATATAAATTTAAACAGACAAACACATTCCTCAATTACACAAATTCATGCATAAAATAACAATAAACATATACATACAACATACGTGGGAAACACCCATAAATATAACATATGTATAAATACATAGCATATAAATTGATACACAATTGATACTTATCTTTTAGAGAATTACACCAACTGCATGCATGTTGGCGCTTGACCAAGTTTTGGATATCCTTTGTCACTTATGACCTATTTTGGAACTTCGACAAGCTGTCAAAGGCGGAGCAAAAGTTGAAGTGGAGATCGCAGGATCTCGGCCCCTTGTTAGGGATTTTTGGGTTTTGGACTTATGTAACGGGTATGGGGATGTTGGCCCATGGGTTTACCCATGTTTAGGCCCATTTTGTAATGTATAAATAGAAAGCTAGGCAATGTAAGTAGAGAGAACGCGCAAGGGTGTGATGCTAATTTCTAAGTGAAAGTGATAGTTGTACATATTTTTTGCATGCTATGTGAGAATTTCAAGGATAAGTGCAAGTGACTATAAGAGATTGAGTAGAGGCTTTGTGTTGTAACCTACCTCGGGGAAGGAGGATCTGGCGAGGTTCTCATAAATCTCCTGTCCTATGCAGAGTAGTATTTTGTGGCTTTGTGCATGTAAGAAGATTGAAAGAAGATAATAAAGAAGATGAAGAGTTGATGGACGTAGCCCCAGGCTAGGGGTGAACCACGTATATCATGTGTTTCTATGCTTTGTGCGATGTATTGATGTGGTATGTGTTTACTTTCTTAGTGCTTTGATGTAAGATGAATGATAGATACATCTGTGATGCTTTGTGCTTGATAATATAGATGAATGCTATATCTAACCTATTTGAATGTGCTTAGTGCTTGAATATACTTGATCTAGGTGAATACTATGATGCTCTGTGATTAGGGTTTTATCTGTGAAGTAGATACTAGTTAAATACTAATGAACTGTAACTGCTAAGTGCTTTGATAGAATATTGTAATCATAGATCTGTGTCCTAGCTAAGGCTGCAGACACTGGAGTCCTGTAACCACCCCTACCTCTACCTCGGGTGAGACTTCATCTTCTTCACAGGTGTTTCCAAAAGGTCTGGTAGTTAGGGTTCTGTTGGTGCGCTCTTGAGTGTGGAACCCTAGGTCTGCCCCTGTGCCAACAAATGGTTTTGTTGCAGGGACTTGAAACTGTGATTGCTGGGAACTGAAGAAAAGAGAAATCTCCATGTGTAGATCTGTTTCCCTAGTGCGCAGTATTCTACTTGACCTGTAAAGCTTTGTGCTAAGACGAGAAATCAGATCTGAATAAAAGAGGTAAGATATTGAAGCTTTGTGCTCTGATAAAGGTAAGAACAGTGAAAAGTTTTGATTGAAAAGGTAAGATAAGTGGAAATTTTTGTTTCAAAAGTATGAATCTACGTATTTTTGATAAATTTTGTCCTAGCCTAAAAACTAGGGCACAACTAGAAGAAAGAAGATTTGATATGAGTAGATCTAATAGAAATGATGAAAGATATGTTATTCCTATGCATAGAAATAATGTTTGGACTAACAAATGGATGCAGGATCCTAGAAATAATTTTTTGCAGGTTAGTTACTGTGATCCTAGTGCGCAGTATGGGAAAGGTTGGGGATCATTCAAGAGAAAGAGAATATTAACTCTTTGCTATAGTTGCATAAGATCGGGACATCTTGCTAAGGAATGCCCTGGTAGAGGTCCTATTTTCCTTTGTTTTAAAGCTATATACCATGAAGTTTTGGACTTCCCTAGAATGATTGCTAAGGTTGAAAGAATGAATATGAGACAAGAAAACCCTAAGGAAGATCAAGAAACTAAGACCATGGTAGAAACCCAGAAAGAATTGGAGACTGTATTGCTACAAATGAAAGAAACCCTGAATGATCACAAAAATACCAACTTATCAGAAATATTCAAAGAAAAAGAACACATAGAAACAAGAATAGGAGACTTCGACATTGATTGTGTTCTAGATGAAGAAACACAGGTAAACATCATGACAGAAAGAACTTGGGAAATTTTAGAAAAGCATGCTATGATTCCTTCATTGGGAAGAATAAGATTACTTAGAGGAAAGATGATAACCCTATGTGGAAGACTCACCCAGATATCTATGAATTCGCATGGAACTTCGAGAGAGGAAGATTTTGAGGTTGTTAAATTTATTGAGACTGGTACCCCATTTTCTATGTTACTAGGAAAAACCTGGATTGAGAAGGATCAGACCAGAAGAAAAGAAGAGGAACCCTAGAACAGAAGAAGTAAGAACTAAAATATTTCATGACTAAGAGGATACCACAATTGATTGAATAACAAGAGAACATATCGAAGCTATTTAGGACCAGAAACTTGGATGTCGAAGTTGAAAGAACACAATAAGACTCACGGAAGAATGGAGCACCTAACCCAGACAGAGAAGAAGTATTTCCCTTCAGCCCTATAAAAGAATCTCAGCAGCGAGAAGTTACTATGCCAAAATAAGATAAGAATCAAAATGGAAAGAGAAATATCGAGATGAAGATCACAGGGAAGAAGGCTATAAAGCTCAGTAAGAAGAAAGCAAAGTTGTAGAATGTTCCAGAGGGGACTTCGCAAAAGGAAGGTTTGCAAAACTGGAACTTCATTGGGATATCAGAACATCACAACATGGCACTTCACCATGGTGAAGCAGTATAACCGTTGGAGGCATTATGATAGTTAGAATGACGCCCCCAAATGGTTAGAACAACAGTTATGACCGGAAAGATCACCATCGAACCGTTGGGACCATGCCACAATAGAAAGAACTGCATTGATGAAGGCCTCTTTTCCATTGGAGAAGACATGTTACATCATTGTCTAATTATTTTTTCGGCTATTGCATAGAGAACACTTTTGTGAATTGTATCCAAGCCAACTCATTGCTACCTTGATGTGTTTACTGAGATCAACACATGTTCTATTGCTTTGAGCACCCATTCATCAATCTGAGTTATCCAATCTTTAGCGTGTATGTTGGACGAATTCAACACAGCTGAAAAGTGTGTAGAAGAAGTTCTAATCGATTTAATGGCCGACAAAGTAATGTCCGCAGGAATTTAGGCCTCATCGAAGTGAGGAGTGCAAGCCTCCCCGTTGACTACTCGTGGATTTGGACCATCTCGAGCTGCATCAGAGAAGAGACCCAAGCATCAAGATGACTTGGAGAATGCGAAGTTAATCCTCACTATCCTGCCCAACTACATCCCGCCTCTAGTTGGCGCGGCGAGTCGTGACAGTGTCCCAAGAGACTTTGATTACACCCTAGTTATTGCGTACCTCTCGAAGGGGGTACGTGCCGTTAGAACATAGCAGGACTAAATCGCAACATTGAAATTCAACGACTTCAACCTAGGGGATCACAAGAACCACAATATTCTTGCCCCTCATAGATACTTAACTAGGAAAAAGGGGAAGAACTCGAAAATAATCCCCCAACCATGGACTATGAACCTCACGCAGTCCACCATCCTGAATGTGATAAAGATTCCACATTTTGGAAGGCACTAGGAGGTTAACATGTGTGTCAAGCTCTTGCTATCATGCTACCATGGAGGTTATCTATGGCTAGATAAATGCATAACAGTCGATCCAATGTTGATCCATAAGATCATCGGATTGAGCATGTAGGGACCATACCCACAGGACTTCTACCCAGGGAAGATTGCAGACCGCGCACTGGCATAGAGGATTAAAGACACATATGGCAATGTAGAAAAGGGGATGTGAGGCTACAAGGTCATAGGAAATCTAGTGAGAAAGAATAGACCTACGCAGGTCACAGGGTTCGTTGTTGACCTCGCCGAAAAATGTGTAGAAGGACTCCAAATGAACTGGGTGAAGTACTTGGTCAACCAGATCAAATTGGATTTTTGCGAAGCTAAGGACCATGGTTATGAGTGCCATTTTAGCTATTTGTTGATCCTCATAGAATTTACTACTTGGGAGATTTAGGAAGGTGCGAACTTCCCAAACATTGAGTCGTTCAAGCCACTTCCTGCGAAGTTCACCACGTTATGGTACTCGAGCGATATGGGAACACAATGGTAGTCGAACACAGTATTTCACACACACTATCTCTAGTTGAAGAGGTTTATTGGGGTTTTCCTTCATATGACGTCGAAAACCCTGTACCATTTCAAACCCCTCATGAAGTTTCATGTAGATAGAAACTTTATTTATATCACTGCACATGCAGATGAGCATAAAGAAGAGCTTCAGTCATACTATAAGCTCACAAAGTAGGACCTCAAGGAGATAACTAAGGACTGGTCTGCAGAGCTCCTTATCCCTGCTAACCTCGCATAAATGTTTGATCCTGAACTAATTGGCAGCTCGGAGGCCACTCATGAAGAATGCGACAAACCTAGAACCAGCAAAAGGAAGAAGACCAAAGAGGTACAAAACCTGAGCAACGTATAAGAAGAAACCGCATCAGAATCACCAAGACAAGGAGGCAATGGCGAAGTAGATAAAGAGGATACCAATGGAAAATATGATCAACAGAAGCAAGGCGAAGTAACACTGCCTATGGATCCTATTGATGAGGTTGATCCGTCTAAGAAAAGGAAGGTTTCCCCCATGAAACCTACCTTGCAGAAGAAACCCGAAGCCACCATGACTAAGCTGCAGACTATGCTCATACTCAATGACTTTGACTTCATCATCACAACCATATCAGATGCTTCACATGATATTATGCAGAACACCGAAGCCAAACAAGCAACCATGTATGATAGGATTGAAATAGAACTAAAAGGGGTACAACAGGCCCTTCACTCCAGTCGTGCAGTATCCACTGCACCCCCACCATCAGAAGAACCAAAGTTAGGAGATGATCCTTCCCAACTCTATAGAATAGTTGATGTGATTGAAGCTTGCCTTCATCGAGCACAAGAAGAGAAAGAACAAGCCATGGTGGCCCTAAAGCAAGAGCAAGAGGAAATGGTAGAGCAATTTCGATTTGCACAACAAGAGAAGGATAATCTCCACAGCAAGTTCGAAGAGGAGATAGCGTAGATCAAGCAAGAGAGAGAGCAGTTTCTCGCAGAACAACTCAGATTCAAAGAAGCAGTCATCAGAGCACTTCTCTCTATGACAAGCTTAGAGAAAAAGGTGGAAGAACCAGTAGAGTAACAAGTAGTGCAGCTTGCAGAAGCTATTCAACAGCTTCAACAGAGAATCGCAGAACTAGAGATATGAATAGTGCCAAGTACCCTGCAGGACTTGCGAGATCAAAGAGAAGCCATTGCATGGAGTGCAGTTGAGAGGAATAGAGCATTCGCTCTGGAATGTAAACAACTTAGCAGTAGAAGTGCACAAACCTACAAGTGACTTACTGAAGACCCTAAACTAAAATCACTGGAGTCACAACTCCAGGAGGCAAAGTAGCAAGCAGCAACAGTGTAGGCACAATTGAAGCTCCTGTAAGTAGTTGAAACAATGAAGTGATCCCAATAACATCACACTTCTCAACAGAAGGTCCACACCATACAGAGAAAATTCATGGAAGTGACTCAGAGGCTCCAACCAGTCCAGGACGAAGCATGCCAACTATTTGAGGATATTGAAGCCTGAGGAGTAGAGCTGGAACAAGTCATCGTTGTAGTAGAAGAGTGCTTAGATGGACCTGTCAATGAAGCATTTATCCAAGAGATCATTGAGCAGGAGGCCTTGGCATAGCAACAAGTTGAAGTAGCTCGAGCCAAGCTCAAGGATTTTGAAAAAGAGCTACCCATACTTGTGTGACTCGGGACGAGTCACAGGTGACTTTTGGGGGCATGTTGGCCCTTGACCAAGTTTTGGAGATCCTTGGTCACTTATGACCTATTTTGGGACTTCGATAGGCTATCAAAGGTAAAGTGAAAGTCGAAGCAGAGATTGCAGGATCTCAGCCCCTTTTTAGGGGTTTTTGGCTTTTGGGCTTATGTAACGGGTATGGGGATGTTGGCCCATGGGTTTACCCGTGTTTAGGCCCATTTTGTAATGAATAAATAGAAAGCTAGGCGATGTAAGTAGAGAGAGCGTGCAAGTCTGTGATGCTAAGTGATAAGTGCAAGTGATAGTTGTACATGTTTTTTGCATGCTATGTGAGACTTGCAAGGCTAAGTGCAAGTGACTGCAAGAGATTGAATAGAGGCTTTGTGTTGTAACCTAGCTCGGGGAAGCAGGATTTGGCGAGGTGCGCGCAGATCTCCTGTCCTATGCAGAGTAAGATTTTGTGTCTTTGTGCATGTAAGAATATTGATAGAAGATAATAAAGAAGATGAAGAGTTGGTGGATGTAGCCCCAGGCTGGGGGTGAACCACGTATATCCTGTTTTGCTATGATTTGTGCGATGTATTGATGTGTTATGTGCTTACTTGCTTAGTGATTTGATGTAAGATGAATGATAGATAGATCTGTGATGCTTGGTGCTTAATAATATAGATGAATTCTAGATCTAATCTATGTGAATGTGCTTAGTGCTCGAATATACTAGATCTGGGTGAATACTGCGATGCTCTGTGATTAGGGTTTTATCTGCGAAGTAAACACTAGTTAAATACTAATGAACTATAACTTCTAAGTGCTTTGATAGAATATTGTAATCACATATCTGTGTCCCAGCTAAGGTTGCATACACTGGAGTCTTGTAACCATCCCTGCCTCTACCTCGGGTGAGACTTCATTTGCTTCACAGGTGTTGCTGAAAGGGATGGTAGTTAGGATTTTGTTGGTGTGATCTTGAGCATTGAACCCTGGGTCTGCCCCTATGCCAATATTTCAGACCTTCCATGATCCTCCCATCTATAGACCACACTGATCATCACTCTCAGTAGTGGATCACCCTCGAGTTAGGACTAAACTCCACCTGGGTAAATGGATCCCTAGGCTAGGCTGAGATAAATCAGACAATATGAAGGATCTCATTCTAGGAGCCTACTCAAACTAACATCCTATAGCCTCTCATTCCCCACATGGTTGTCCTACCCCAGGAAGTGTGCCCCTTCTCTGCTCAACAG
>JZKD02S2178212.1:97862-112884 GCA_000966675.3 Picea glauca | reverse complement strand
ATGATTTGTAACAGAATTATAAGTGTAGTTAAGTGAGTTAAGATCCGTTGTACTAGTTGTAACTAAACATGCACTAGTGAGAGTTCAGTTAATCAGTGAACTCACATGCAACTGAAGATTCATCACGGTTAACTACATGCATGTTGTTTCTAGTGGAGACCTAGTTGAGATAGCAGGTGAAAGGGACAGTTTGGCTATCAGTTGTGATTTGATCACACATGCAGTGGATATGCTTATGATCATGTGCAAACTGGGCAATTTGTAATTCATTGTGAGAATTCAAATTGCAGAGATCTGTGCAGAGGAGGCAAGCTCTCTGGACACGGAAATTAGCATATGTATTTGTTGATTTGTGTATGAGAGTGTGAGACGATTGTATTGTACTGAGAGCTCTTGGATTAGAGTTTTGTATGAGATTGTTTCATGATTCATGATATACATAATATATGGTAGTGGGGTTTTTAGCTTTACGCTTTTCCGGTAAAAATTTGTGTTATGTGTTATTGATATTTCACTTTGTGATTGTGGTTGTGATCATGGTTTAATTTTCCCCAAGAATAATAGTAGAAGTGAATCTGTATTTAACAGTGGCATATAATTGTTAGATCAGGAGAATCGCAGAAATACATTAAGTGTATTGAAATTTCTACATATTACACAATATATTTATTTATATTTCTTTATATATATTTCTCCTCTACTACTACATTGGAAAAACTAAGTTGAAGCCCTACATTTAGACTATCTTTCACAACTTAGGTGGACCCAACCCTTAAGCCAACCTTAGGTCTACCTGTGAATATCTACAAAACTAGGGTCACACCCATATGGAGTGGTGTGAATCCCAAGAACATAAAATGAAAGCATGGGGCCCAACAAACCCTAAACAAATTTATTGACTCATCTTAAATCAGTTTTGACTGGAGATCCTATGTTACACCTCTCCATCATTTGATTGTCCTAGACAGATTCATCATTTGACTTTCCTAGATAGATTCATTCATCATCTCCTAAATTTTCAATTTAAGAAGCCATCACCAATCCTTCCTAGATAGTTTCATCATCTCACGTGTATCATATACATCCAATTACCATGAGATATCATCATTAATATTTTCAATCATAAATATTTTGTTTCAAACCTATTTCATACAAAAATTAAATTTCACAAGTATGATATTATTCTCATGTTCGTCTCTTGCATGTGGTAGTATCCAGTCTTCATTATGGATTTACACTTATTTCCATATCAAAGACCATTCTACCTGCAATTTGTACTTTTAATCAACCAATCAACTGTGAGTATACATCACAAGTAATGATATGAAACTCTCATTCATATATATGCATCACTAGCATTCTAAGCATTTCATAATGCAATCAAACATTTATACCAGTAAACCAATGCATCAATACTCATGGTTAAATAATCACTCTCTTCATTATCCAACAAATTTTCAAGTGTATTATAGGGTTTTTCATTTCACTGTTCCAAATAATTGCCACAACCCATCAAATAAAATTGATTAAGTTGAAAACCCTTTCTATGAATGATAGAGTTTTGAGGCCCAAAATAAGACCTCAAATTATTTGGAAAACATGTGTGCCACGAGCACCTACATTACCCAAAGGACACATGCACCCCAAAAATGAAGTCATCAACCTTACACATAAATCACATGATTGTGTAATTCTTTCCTCATGTACTAAGGCTTGAAATATGAAAATAGTATTTTTCTTAAGAAATTCATAAACCAAACCAAGAAGGTATCATAAATATCATGTTCTCATGTCTCTTAATATTACCTAATCTTGTGAGTGTGTAATCAAAACAAGACCAATTTAAAATTTGTGATGGAAAACCTAGTTCTCCTTGGGTTTATAGATTTTTGGTGTGCTTCAATGCAGATACTTTACACCATCTCTTTTGTTTTCCTAATACCTCATCTGCATTCACTTGGTATTTGATGTGAGAGTACACCATAAAACCATTCCCAACTGATTAATGAATTTAAATACATGTTGATAAGCATTTGACAAGTCCACTCTATAGATTTCCACAACACGGTTCTTTAGGAATTCAATCTATTGAAGGTTTGATGTGTTGGAAATTTTGCATCTTATTGCAAAATACCCTTATACACGTTTCAGACAAGAGCCAAAAAAATCAAAACCCAAAGGATCAATATTACATTTTAGAGACACTATACCATCCGATATATTATGATGACATCAATCATGGTGGTAAAAGTAAGATATGCAACTCTTGTGAGAAGTTATTTACACTTCAGAAATGCCCATTTACAAAAAAATATAAAAGCTCAATTCAGGTAGCTTACAAGATTTTTATTACATCAAACATATCAGAGGAATTACAGTCAATCAAGGTTGGAAGATCTCATGTGAGATTTGTTGTTTTCTAGACTGTGAGTTTGTCATATAAATATTCAAATTTTTCATTTGGCACTTACCCTCAAGTTTCATTGATACATGTAGAAAGAATTTCTTGATTTTGTTCTTAGTATTGTAAATAAGTAAACTCTCCATGCATAAAATGACAACCATTTGTAAATACCATATCAATAGTGTTCAATTAATGAGATAATTGGGTGGTATAATTTATATAAGCTCAAAAACAGAGATAAAAATATTCAAAGACAATAAATTATAAAAGATATATGTTCCTAGAGGGAAGAAAGTATTCAAGTATCTTACTCATGTTTTTGTCCAAACTACTTGAAATATCTCATAGATATTCTATACAAAGATAATCTTAGACAACAGACTTTAAGACTCTTCTCTTGGTTCTGTAAATGAGTAGTGATACAACTCAAGGACAATAATTTCATAGTACACATGAGGAAGAAATATAGGCACTAAGGTAAAGGTTAAAAACAAAGGCTAATACCAACAACGCTCAGAAAAATCCCTTTCATATTCATGTTTCCAACTAGTATTATTCATTGTAAGGAAAATTACAATCCCATTTAGCTTACAGAAGAAAGAAATCATCAGTGGATAAGAGTCTCAGAGGACAACAAAAGATACAATTTTTTGGGGGAACAACTGCTAACTTTATGTGGGGCATTTGACTTAATCATTTGTAATGGGTTGGCTAGATGGGCGAATTCTGGCAATTTCACCTGCAATAATTACAATGGAGAAAGTGTAGTAGACTATGCAATTTGTTCACATGGCTTGTGTGAGAAAATGGAGGAATTTTTTATTGGTGAACAACTGTGGGAGTTGAAATCTGATCATACACCGATCTATTTAAGTCTAACTTGGGATGAACAACAACAACATGAGAACAAAAATCAGCACATTCAGCAACCTCCTTCAAAGGGAAGATTTATGTTGACTCAAAAAAACTGTAACACCTTCAAGATAGCACTAAATAGGTTGTTTAACAAGGATAAAATTCCATCCTAGGGCCTTCATAGCCATGAGCTAACAAATTTAATCCAAAGCAAACTTACAGAATGCAAAAGAGAAAAAAATAGGAAATCCAAAACAAATTGCCTTCTAGTTAATGTTTGGTTTGATGAGGAATGCAAAACAGCAAGGAAAAACTTGAAAGAGTAAAGCCAGAAATAAATAAACATAAAATCTTACAAGCAAATTGTAAGAAAGAAAAAATTTTATTTCATGATCTCAAGGAGGGAGGAACTAATCTTCTTGGGGAAAAATAACCCCAAGTTATTTTGGAAGGAACTCCAAACAAAAAAGAAACAAAATGAAAATAATATCACAGCCTATCAATGGTTCGAGTATGCAAAGAAGATTTATGAGAAATATCCTAAGGTGGACCCCCCTCCCTTGGTCAACACTAATACTAAGCTCTTCACCGTGCAAGAAATTGAAGTGGGTATCAAAAAGTTGGGTGTTGGAAAAGCAAAAGCATCCTCGATAAACCAAAAGCAAAAGATAAACCCCTTGTTTGCAAAGTTATTTGGAAGTATGCTAGAAAATAGAATTAGCAAGTGGGCGAAAGAAGGGGATAAGTGTGCTAAAGGGAAAGCAGGTTTCAGACCTAAACACTCAACGATTGATCATGGTATAACTCTAAGGAACGTCATTGAAAAAGTGTGGGAGAAAAGAGAGGAAGCATTTCGTTTCTTTGTCGATTTCAAAAAATCTTTTGACTTGGTCCCTATAGATAAGATTTGGCATAGAATGGAGGAACTTGGGGTTCCTATACATCTTAGAGTATCCGTCCATAGGCTATACAAAGAGGTTAAAGTCAAAATTAGAATGTCAGTTGGTATCTCTGAAAGTTTCAGGAGCGATATAGGGGTCAATCAAGGGTTCCCATTGTTCACTACCCTTTTTGGTTTATATATAGACAAACTTGAAGAGTGGTTAAACTCACAGGAGGGTGATGGTGCTCTTTTGGGTGATTATGTGATAAGGCTTCTTTTGTATGCAGATGACCTTATTCTGATTGCTAAATCCGCTCTTGGGTTGCAAGAACACTTAACTTCCCTTGAGCACTTTTGTAGTACAATGGGGATGCAAGTCAATACTAGCAAGACGAAAGTGGTGATTTTTTCTAGAAAAAGAAAACATAAGCAACATAAGTTCTACTTTGAAGGAAACATTCTTGAAGAAGTGGCAAATTACAAATACCTCGGAATTGACTTCAACAAAAATCTAAGTTGGGAAGGTTGCAGAAAGAAAAGAAATTTGGGAGGTTGGAAAGCATTCTATGCTTTTCAAAACAGATGTAGAGAAGCAGAGCTATGGGGTTGGAAGACTATGCAAACTCTTTGGGATTTTAGTGATCCTGATGATTCTATATGGTTGTGAAGTGTGGTCCAACAACACATCTGACTTACAGTGGAAGAAAATTGAGAAGATTCAAAAACGCTTGATCGCAAACAAGTTTAAAATTAAAAGTTCAGTCCTGTATGATATCATGCTGAGTGAAATGGGGGATGCTCCTATTGAAGCAATTGCTATGGTGCGTCTCATAAGATATCTAAAAAAAATTGAGCAAATGGAAGACAATCGATGGCCTAAGGTCCTCTACAATGACATATTGTGCAAAAGGAAGAAGACGTGGATGCGACAAAACATTAAATGGCTTAATAAATGGGATATCCACTTGAACAGGTGCCCTACGAATAGTAACGAGATAAAGGCTTTTGTTATTGATAGGTTATGTTGACACTCGAAACTAAAATGGGCTGCAGCAAATCAATCCCAAGGCAACCTTGAACCACTTTGGATTGGGAGCTTCCCCTTCCAACCCGAGAGGGATCTCTTGAACATTGTCACAATAGGAATTTAAGTAGCATGAAAAAAGGTGGGCAGATTTATGGGTAAATGATGGTATTATATTTTTGGAGTTTGGGTGTTAAACCAGGGAAATGGTCCATTGGGCATGGAGTCAAATGAAAACCGAGAAAAAGAGACAATAGCAGAGATCAAATAGCTTGCGGAAAGTGAGGCAAAGTAAGTCTATCTTTCAACGTTTAGATAAATCATGATGCGGCAGGGGAAAGAAAAAGGAAGGCAGACATAGCAAAGGATACATGTAGAAATCTGAAAATGTAGATTGGTCTTACACAGCTGATAGCTGGTGCAGAGGAAAGGCAATAAACAATTGCAGAAAACCCAAATCCTTTCGTTATAGTAGTGGTCATACTAAATCATAACGAAGCACACCGGTTAGAGGAAAACAAAATGTACATCAATCGTGATGGATTAAGGAATACCTAAAGAAATGATAACACATCAACTGTGAGTAAGGAACATACATAATGAAATCCAAACAAATTTAACACAGCTGAAGGAGAAGAAAACATGTTGAAAGAAATCAACCGTGATGAATCTCACAGTCGCAAGCAAAATCATCTTTATTACTCCAATCTGGTTTACAAGAACTTAGCCATTACAATGAAACTCTCTTGACAAAGGTTTTTCTCCCAGTCCTCGCTCATGTGCCCCCTTTTTTCTGTTAAACACATCAGTCTTTTTAAAAGGAAAAATAAAAACTCTTTGCGTTCCAGGGATCTGAAATGTTTTGTCTTCTGGACTCGGCGACTGCCAGATGCTCTGCAATTAAAAACATTGGTGTGCGATGGCATGAGAATGATAATCATTGGAAGCCAAGGCTCCTCTGGGTGATCGAAATAAATATCTCGCGATTTTCACTTTGAAGCGTTGGAAAACTTCACTGATTTCGCTCTCGAAATTACAAGAGTCGGTCGTTGTTCTATGTGTCGGGCCTCGTCGTCAGTAATGGTTACTATCAGAAGGTTTCCTCCAGGATATTCATTTTCCAAGTGCTGCCAGAAACTATAATAACCCCTTTGTTCATGGGCGTAAATGAAGTATTCAGTGCCAGGTCCAGTGGGCCAGAATTTGGAAGGAAATTTCATGAAGATTTTGCAGTAAAGAGCCATATCAAACTTATATATTCCCAGTATCTTCCATAGAGGTAAATCAGGTTTAAATCTGATGAGTTTCGTTTGAAGAAACCCTACACTGACAGAAACAATAGCATTTTTTGCAGTATATGTTGAACCATCCTCTGTCAAAATATTGGCACCTTTGTCTGTATATTCGATTTCTTTAACGATATTCATGAGTTTGAGACGGTCGTCCGATATAGATCCGTTATGAGATTCGAGGAATTCTTCGGCTAACCTATGAACAATATATTTGTATCCTCGACTGTCGGCCACAAAATATTCATCATCCCCATAGTATTCAAATGTTGCAATGGGTTCCACATTCTTTAAGCTCGTCACTCTGGGAGGTTCTGCGATTTTGAAATCGTAAAGGTAGTAGTCGGTGGCCATCTCCACAGGCGTTTGTGGCACATGTCCAAATTCTCTTTTAGATGCAAAAATCGAAACATCTTCTTCTCCACTCTTGTTAAACGATTCATAGATATTTGAACTGAAGTCAGATGATGTTGTTTCCAAAGCATATGGTCGCGAACCAGAAGTATATCATTTCTAGAGTTGTTGCGAAGCCTTCGAGGACAACGACGGTGGACCAGATGAAGGCCAAGTATGCGAGCCCAGTGGCTACCATTTTACTGAACACTGTCTATGTTTAGACAGATGATGCGTTTCTGGTCTACACGGATTCTGTCTGCCAGGTGTTCTGACACCTGGGGAGACCTTGAGGAGGCGGCTCCAATGATTTCATATAACCCCAATCGTTTTCAATTAGAATGCCACAATGCAATTAGGATAGAATAGTTCACGTACCGAACGAAATAATTATCATTTCCCAACGCTCCAATTCTCTCCGCCATCTTATGCAAACTGCATAAGACGTGAAGAATCCATTTCCCGAGAAATAGCATCGTGCATTCTGGCATAGTTGTCTTGAGCATCATGATAGAGGATATATCGCAATGGTTTAATTCCTTGGCAATCTTTCCTTAGCATCTGGTGATGGGTCCAAAGTCTTGTTTGTCAACATATTTGATTCCGACTCTTTGCATATTTCAATATAGCAAGCCTTAGGTTGCCTATATAAGTTGGCGATAACCTTTCATACTACATCAATCTCATGCTTCTCGGCGTCGAAGACTTTCCACCATGGTGGATTCTCAGGAAAGGGAACCTGAAATTGGTGAGCCGCTACGTAGACAACTCCACAGGCCACAACCTCACTCTTGAAACGCACACATAATGTTGTCCACAAGCTGTCATTTGCCAAATTCCAAGCCTCTTGCATCAATTCTGGAGGTGCTTCCACTCGAGCGAGATAATTCAAGATGAATTTATGGGGATGTTCAACATGGAAAATAAAACCCACCTCTTTCAACCGGTGTCATTCTGTTCGGTTCAAATCCATCTTCAACCATGCATGTTTTTTAGAATGGGGTTCGAGTAGTTCAAGCAGAAAATTCTCTCGCCTACATTCCATACGATGAAACACATTCAAAACCTACTGAATCTTCCGAGGAATTTCTTCAAGCTTTTCCGCAAGACAAACACAACTTGCTTGACATTAAAGCGTGCAAATGATTTTTTGAAATAGGATCGATGGAGAAGAACTTGGCCTATTTCCATGACTGCTTGTGGTAATCTAAGCAGAATGTCGCTTTCTTGAATCAATTCGCAGTCATATAGACGGAGCATCATCTCCATTTCTTGGTCAATTCCATCCTTCCGTGATGGTGAGTTCACAATCTACTCGTCTATCACATAGAATGTGTCAATTGTCGTGTAAATCATGATGATGGTGGTGGATGCGAATTGATGCACAGTGCCTCAAGTGAATTTTTCAAACAATGGTCAACCTTCCACATCAAAATCCCTCACAGCTACCAGAGCATCCAATACCTTCTCTATCTGTTATATCAGGAAAACGAAACCTTCAAAGACTGTGTTGTACAATCGTCACTAGATATATCTCTGGTGCACTCAGTTTGAGCATAAATATTCCTAGACAAGGAGTCTACAGTTGTACCGAAAGCACATCGCTTCATTGCAGCTGTCGCTTCACTTGACAATTTGGACCAGACCTTGTTGACAACCGGGATAGACGCAGATGTTCCAATCATAACTATAATATTCTAAACTCATTAATGTTCCAACTTGGAGAGCAAAGAAGTCAATTCAAAAGATGAACCCTGTTAACAAACCCTTGGGTAGCACAGTCGATTTCATATCTGTTACAACATCGGCTCCAACTAGGGATGGTGCTTTCCTAAAAGTGCCAAGAACCGTATACCAGGTGCCTCCATCCATTTGGCTTCTCAAAATCATTGAATCTGGAACTCTGTCACTTTACTTGTATTTCAATAGAAAAAACTGCTTATTCATCCATTGGGTTATCGAGTCGTAATGCTTTAAAACAAAACCATACTAGATTCAACACTGAACTAAAAAAATATTGAACACTATCAATGTAATCCAATGCTTGAAGTCAAGCTTATTTATATACATCACCTACTCTAACTGCTGAAGGATTTCTAGAATCAAATGATACGAAAAATGCCAGTGAAGCCAATCCAATAATTGTCTTCTTCTTTGAAACTTTCTCACACTTTCTCTGAGCAGGCTGAAGCAGGAAATTGACAATCCCCATATGACCTGTTGGTGATCATGGATCTTCGAACCTTTCATCAATTCTTGTGACCAAATATTCATGACATAGCATATTCCTCCATTAAATGAATCCAAAAGATCAGCAAAAGGGTCTTGGAAAAATGTATTGTCTTGAGGTTTTAAAACATCCATGACTTCTCTATGTTCTAATTTATAATACTTAGGATCATTAAACATGGCAACCATTTCTTTTTCATGAAACAAAGCAAAGTCTAGAATCTGATCTTCTGGTAGGAAATCATCACAAATAGGTTCGCTAACTTCCTGTAGGGTTCCATGAAATACCTGACTGACACCATTTAAAAATAGGTTTACCTCTTCGGAAATGGAAGGAGTTTGACACTCTTCTCCATGACTGTGTGAAAGAAGTAAATCTGTGTGAGTAGGGGCTGCAACATAGTTGTGCAAGGGCATACCCTCCTCTTCCTTAGTGAAAGGAGAAGGTGGTCTCTGTATATTCCAAATGAAACAACCATCATTCCTTTCTATCTCTTTGGCAGGTTGACCGTGATGCCAAATCTCTTCTTCTTGAGTGAGTTCACAAGATTCAACATTTTTATGAGCCAAATCTTCCTCATACTGCTCATCTTCACCAACTTGAGAAAATTATACTTTTTCTTCCTCCTCCTCGAGAGGATTTGTATCACAACAATCTTCAAAAAGGGTTTCAGCAGAATATATCCTCTTACAATGTTGATGAAAAAGTGTGTGAAAACATTTCAATGAAGGAATACTGGAATGGGGTCAAGATTAATACCAGAGTCTAGCATCTTTTTCCAATGAAAACATAAACAATTTCATGAGGACATCTTCATGATGTACATTTAATTCTTCCATGAGCTTGTGGAATTCAAACAAATGCCGACTAGGATTTTCGTCCTCATCTTCTCCAAATTTAGGAAGGATATCGCCCCAAATTTTAATGTCTGGAACAGTGTTTGGAAAGCCATAAACATTTGCAAAGTCTAGAGGAGAAAACCTTGCAGGGATTCGAGCAGCGAACGAGTTCGACATTTGAGACTAGTGGAGTCGCCAACAAAATCATGTAGAGTCTACGAACCAAGGAGTCACCAAGTGAATGATCACAGCCAATTGAATGTCTATCCCTTGTTCACCATCAAGAGATAGATCTAAACTTTGTCGTACCCCAGGGAAGATAACTTCATCCTCCGTCCCTGGCAACGACGCCAAAATGTTGACACTCGAAACTGAAATGGGCTGCAGCAAATCAATCCCGAGGCAACCTCGAACCACTTTGGATTGGGAGATGCCCCTTCCAACCCGAGAGGGATCTCTCGAACAATGTCACAATAGGAATTTAAGTAGCGTGAAAAAAGGTGGGCAGATTTATGGGTAAATGATGGTCTTAGATTTTTGGAGTTGGGTGTTAAACTAGGGAAATGGTCCATTGGGCATGGAGTCAAATGAAAACCGAGAAAAAGAGACAATAGCAGAGATCAAATAGCTTGCAAAAAGTGAGGCAAAGTAAGTCTATCTTTCAACGTTTAGATAAATCATGATGCGGTAGGGGAAATAAAAAGGAAAGGCCGACGTAGCAAAGGATACATGTAGAAATCTGAAAATGCAGATTGGTCTTACACAGCTGATAGCTGGTGCAGAGGAAAGGCAATAAACAATTGCAGAAAACCCAAATCCTTTCATTATAGTAGTGGTTGTACTAAAGCATAATGAAGCACACCGGTTAGAGGAAAAAAAAATCTACAGCAAGCCTGATGGATTAAGGAAGACCTAAAGAAATGATAACATATAAACTGTGAGTAAGGAACATACATAATGAAATCCAAACAAATTTAACATAGCTAAAGGAGAAGAAAACATGCTGAAATAAATCGACCATGATGAATCTCACAGTCGCAAGCAAAATCATCTTTATTACTCCATTCTGGTTTACAAGAACTTAGCCATTACAATGAAACGCTCTTGACAGAGGTTTTTCTCCCAGTCCTCGCTCATGTGCCCCCTTTTTTCTGTTAAACACATCAGTATTTTTAAAAGGAAAAATAAAAACTCTTTGCGTTCCAGGGATCTGAAACGTTTTGTCTTCCGGACTCGGCGACTGCCAGATGCTCTACAATTAAAAACATTGGTGTGCGATGGCATGAGAATGATAATCATTGGACGCCAAGGCTCCTCTGGGTGATCGAAATAAATATCTCGCGATTTTCACTTTGAAGCGTTGGAAAACTTCATTGATTTCGCTCTCGAAATTACAAGAGTCGGTCGTTGTTCTATGTGTCGGGCCTCGTCGTCAGTAACGGTTACTATCAGAAGGTTTCCTCCAGGATATTCATTTTCCAAGTGCTGCCAGAAACTATAATAACCCCTTTGTTCATGGGTGTAAATGAAGTATTCAGTGCCAGGTCCAGTGGGCCAGAATTTGGAAGGAAATTTCATGAAGATTTTGCAGTAAAGAGCCATATCAAAATTATATATTCCCAGTAGCTTCCATAAAGGCAAATTAAGTTTAAATCTGATGAGTTTCGTTTGAAGAAACCCTACACTAATAGAAACAATAGAATTTTTTGCAATATATGTTGAACCATCCTCTATCAAAATATTGACACCTTTGTCTGTATATTCAATTTCTTTAACAATCTTCGTGAGTTTGAGACGGTCGTCCGATATAGATCCGTTATGAGATTCGAGGAATTCTTCGAGAAACCTATGAACAACATATTCATATCCTCGACTGTTGGCCACAAAATATTCATCATCCCCATAGTATTCGAATGTTGCAATGGGTTCCACATTCTTTAAGCTCGTCACTCTGGGAGCATCTGCGATTTTGAAATCGTAAAGGTAGTAGTTGATGGCCATCTCCACAGGCGTTACTGTCACATGTCCAAATGCTCTTTGAGATGCCAAAACCAAAAAATCTTCTTCTCCACTCTTGTTAAACAATTCAGAGAGATTTGAACTAAAGTCGGATGATGTTGTTGCCAAAGCATATGGTCGCGAGCCAGAAGTCTATCGTTTCTAGAGTTGTTGTGAAGCCTTCGAGGACGACGACGGTGGACCAGATGAAGGTCGAGTATGCGAGCCTGGTGGCTGTCATTCTACTAAACACTGTCTATGTTTAGACAGATGATGTGTTTCTGGTCTACACGGATTCTGTCTGCCAGGTGTTCTGACACCTGGGGAGACCTGGAGGAGGCATCTCCAATGCTTTCATATAACCGCGATCATTTTTAATTAGAACACCACAATGCAATTAGGCCAGAACAGTTCACATCCCGAACGAAATAATTATCGTTGCCCAACGCTCCAATTCTCTCCGCCATCTTACGCAGACTGCATAAGACGTGAAGAAGCCATTTCCCGAGAAATAGCATCGTGCGTTCTGGCATAGCTGTCTTGAGCATCATGATAGAGGATATATCGCAACGGTTGAATCCCTTGGCAATCTTTCCTTAGCATCTGGTGATGGGTCCAAAGTCTTGTTTGTCAACATATTTGATTCCGACTCTTTGCATATTTCAATATAGAAAGCCTTAGGCTGCCTATATAAGTTGGTGAGAACCTTGCATACTTCATCAATCTCATGCTTCTCGGCGTTGAAGACTTTCAACCATGGTGGATTCTCAAGAAACGGAACCTGAAATCGGCGAGCCGCTACGTAGACAACTCCACAGGCAACAACCTCACTCTTGAAATGCACACATAATGTTGTCCGCAAGCTGTCATTTGCCAAATTCCAAGCCTCTTGCATCAATTCTGGAGGTGCTTCCACTCGAGCGAGATAATTCAAGATGAATTTATGGGGATGTTCAACATGGCAAATAAAACCCACCTCTTTCAACTGGTGTTGTTCTGTTCGGTTCAAATCCATCTTCAACCGTGCATGTTTTTTAGAATGGGGTTCGAGTGGTTCAAGCGGAAAATTCTCTCGCCTGCATTCCATACGATGAAACACATTCAAAACCTACTGAATCTTCCGAGGACTTTCTTCAAGCTTTGCCGCAAGCCAAACACAACTTGCTTGACATTAAAGCGTGCAAATGATTTTTTGAAATAGAATCAATGGAGCAGAACTTGGCCTGTTTCCATGACTGCTTGTGGTAATCTAAGAAGAATGTCGCTTTCTTGAATCAATTCGCAGCCATATAGATGAAGCATCGTCTCCATTTCTTGGTCAATTCCATCCTTCTGTGATGGTGAGTTCACAATCTTCTCGTCTTTCACATAGAATGTGTCAATTGCTGTGTAAATCATGATGTTGGTGGATGCGAATTGATGCATAGTGCCTCAAGTGAATTTTTCAAACAATGGTCAACCTTCCACATAAAAATCCCTCGCAGCTGCCAGAGCGTCCAATACCTTCTCTATCTGTTATATCAGGAAAACGAAACCGTTAAAGACTGTGTTGTGCAATCGTCACTAGATATATCTCTGGTGCACTCAGTCTGAGCATAAATATTCCTAGACAAGGAGTCTACAGTTGTACCGAAAGCACATCGCTTCATTGCAGCTGTCGCTTCACCTGACAATTTGGACCAGAGCTTGTTGACAACCGGGACAGACGCAGACGTTCCAAGCATAACTTGAATATTATAAACTCATGAACATTCCAACTTGGATAGAAAAGAAGTCAATTCAAGAGATGAACCCTGTTAACAAACCCTTGGGCAGCATAGTCGATTTAATATCTATTACAACAGGTTCCACAAGAGAACTTGGGATAATGGGCTCAGGAGAAAGAAAGATTATTATATTGAAGAGTTTAACCCCACATACAATCATCATCAAAAAGTGTACATAGAGGCCAATATATCTTGGAGAGACAAAATGTTTATTGCCCAATTAATATCCAGTTCCCATCAACTTCGTTGTGAAACTGGGCATTGGAAAAGACCAAATGAAGCTTTGGAAGAAAGGGTGTGTGTGTTCTGCACCTCTGGAAAAGTGGAAACCGAAAAACATTTCATTTTAGAGTGTGAAGCCTTCAAAGACAGTAGGGACAACTATATAAGTATCTTGACAGATAGCTCTTGGAATAACTTATTCATCGAGGGGACAGTGGCGAAATTGGGGGAGATCATCATCAAGTTGAACAGAAAAAGGGCTGAACTGCAGAAATCAGTGTGTGAGACAGTCTGTCCCATAGGCTATTGTTAGCCTCGTGGACGTTAAAATCGTTTTCTTTATTTATTTCTTTCTTTATTTTGTTTACCACTCTTGGAAAACTTGGTAACTCTCATAACTACCAATTGTTAATTATTTTTTTCGGCCTAAGTTGATTTTCCAAAATGTTGTTGATTCTTTGATATTTGACACGTCAATAGTGAACGCATATTGACATGTGCATTAATTGTGACTAATTCTTTGTGAATGTAAATTTCTTTGACTCTCTCATTAAGAAATGTAATAACCAGTGAATTGAAATGATATCATTGTAGTGGATGAGTTGTCACTGTTGGTCACTATAATTGCTTAATTAATTTAAACAATCAAGTGCTACATAAATTGTCAACCCAGAGAAGTCTGTTTATTTCAAAGGTAACCACGCACTATATATGCTCAATTCCAAAAGCAACCTATAGTTGTAGTAAAGGAAACTATATTAATCACACTTGCCTTGAATGAACTGACTTTCTATCTCAAATTACAGAAAAATAACCTACTTATTGCAGAGCTTAAAGAGATGATTACTCTAAAGAATCTTGGATTACATTAAAATAACAACTGCAACAGGAAATAACAACTATTCTGTAACCAAAGAACAGGACCCTATTCCCAAGCAGGAACTTCAGCACTTTGTTTCACACTTTCATGAATTCATTAATTCATTGAAGGCTAACTATTCTAACAAATAACAGGACCCTAATTCCTTCCCTTAAGCAAGAACCTTCAGCACCAGTCTCTGATTAGCACACTCATGAAAGCTGACTACTTCTAACAGAGAACAGGACCCTAATTCCTTC
>JZKD02S2178212.1:85292-96698 GCA_000966675.3 Picea glauca | reverse complement strand
GCCTTTTATTTTTCTTGGCTTGCTAAACAAAAAATTAGTGGCACAACTACATAAAACTATGTAGCTTTTACCTTACTTTCCTTCTTCAGTGGGGAGTTTGATGAGTAGGACTAATCTATTATCCAGAGTAATTGCACATGCATCTAAAGGAACATCCAAGTACCTTCATGTACCAATCCATGAACTTGTTAAGGGATATAATTTGTTTAGCCTATCTTGAGAGATCTTAGAAACTTTTCATTTGAAAAATATGTCATAACGGATATTGTAAAATTTTAGACCCCACCCAATTTCACGTCTCGCTAATTTTTCAGCCAATGTTTAATGCCCAAACCCAGTTTTATGATATCCAATTAAACTCAACATAAAATAAATTTTTAGAACTGAAACATGAGGATTATGAACATCATTTTAACGCAGAAATAAAATATATCAACAACACATATAAATCAGAAAAATAACACAGTGATTTTTGGTCTAACAACGACCTTGGAAAAAACCCACAAGGGGAAAACCAGTGAGAGAGGGAGTTTTTATTATTTAAGAGATTTAGAGAAAATGTCTTTTACAACATATTCATTTTCAGAAATTTAATGACAAATGTATCTCAAAAATCGTGCCAAGTCTTCACACATAAATTGAGCAAACATCCTCCAAATTTGTGCTAGAATTTCCTGCACTCTTGTAGAGGTCTGCTCCTCATTTTTTGTGCCTCCTTCTTGATGTACAAATGCCTCAAAATCTGTGCCAACTGTTATATCTCAAAACTGAGCATTAAATGTTGTACGAATGCCTTGGAAAACGTGCCAAAACCACCCAGAAAATACCACAAAAACTTTCCTCGATTTCTGTACAATAAAACCAGTCGAACAGACTGTACGAAATCCGTATAGTGCGAATTGTTCACTCAGTTGTACTTTCTGCCTCGATTTCCATGCCTCTTTCCTGTTGTACGGAACCCAAAAATCCATAGAGTATGGCCTCTTTTCTGAACTGTACTCTACCTCTATTTATGTGCCATCTTTTAATGTTGTACGACCTACTCAATCCGTACAATATGACCTGCAATAAATGTTGTACCTTCTTCCTTGAAATGTGTGCTAGTTTTCAGCCTTGGAATGTGTGCCCTAGCTCTGCAAAAATGGCCTCTTTCTCAAACTCTTTCTTCTCTTTCTCTCTCAAAAAATGTTTCAACTACCCAAGAATGGGTGCGCCCTGCTACCCTAAATGACCTCATGAGGGAATCTCAAGAGTCATCTCACCTAATGGTTGAGATTAGACGAGATCAACAGTGGAGATAAAATCACTTTATTCACCCACTTTCCCTAAGTCTCAAAAAGTCACCTTTTAATTTGTCTCTCACAAATTAAATAACTAGGGTCCACATTAGGCCCTTTCTCACCCCTTAGGTTCCTAGGTGATGAGAAACACTTGCCTAGATACTTTTTAATTATTTTTAACACTCTCTCTTACTGAGGAAAGTGTTACTCACCACTCCAAGCTTGTCCCTAAAAAACACAAACTTTCCTTTGCCAAATGCCTTGGTGAGTATGTCTCCAACCTTCTCATCTATAGATATGTACTATAGCTCCACTACTCCTCTCTGAACATAGTCACGGATGAATTGATAATGAATCTTGATATGCTTAGACCTATCATGAAATACTAGATTCTCCGAGAGTTTGATGCAACTCTTATTATCACAGTAAATCAAGGTAGGCCTCAATTGCACACCAAAAAATCCCACCAGCAACTTGCGAAGCCAAAGGGCCTCACAACAGGCCTGACTAGCAGCCATATACTCATCCTTTACATAACTCAATGCCACTGACTTTTTCCTCTGACTAAACCAAGACACAATTGTTGAGCCCAATCCGAAACAACACCCTAAAGTACTCTTCTGGTCACTGACGCATCCTGCCCAATCTGAATCTATATAGCCAACCAGATGAACTCCATCTCCTCTCTGATAGTCCAGACCATAATCTATCGTACCACAAAGATACCTAAGCACATGTTTTGCTGCCACCCAATGCACTCTCCTAGGCTCCACCATGAACTGACTGAGAGTGTTGACAACAAAATAATATTTGGCCTGGTATTAACCAAATACATCAAAGACCCGATTAACTAACGATATAAAGTGGAATCCACCAACTGTGACTCAGAAGCATGAATCTTTTTCCAGTTGGTAATCATAGGAGTGGTCATGGGCTTACTATCCTCCATATGAAATATCCTCATAATATCACACACATACTTCCCCTGTCCCAGGAAGATGTGTCCAGGATCCTACTAAACCTCCAATCCACAAAAAATAGTGCATCAGTCCAATATCAGTCATCTCAAACTCTGAATCAAGGCTCTCCTTGCAGCTAGTGATGAGGCTCTCTTCCCCTGTAATGAAAATATCATCCACATGTAGAAAGAGAATGAGATTATCCTCTCTAACCATAATGAAGTATAGGTTGGGATCTGCCTCATTCTTCTCAAATCCCAACTGTTGCAAATAGGCATCAATCCTCGAATACCAAGATCTGGGAGCTTGTTTCATCTGATACAATGCCTTCCTCAGTCTACACACATGACAATCTCTCCCATGCACCTCAAATCCAAATGGTTGCTCAATATACACCTCCTCCTATATAATACCATTTCAAAATGTGGTCTTCACATCCATCTGGTGGATCTTCCAACCCATCTCTGCTACAATGGAAATCATTGCCCTGATCAAGGTATATCTAGCAACCGACGCAAAGGTCTCATCATAATCAACTCCCTCAACTTGTGAGAACCCCTGAGATACAAAGCAAGATTTGTAATTCTCATTGCTGCCATCTGCAACATTCTTGAGTTTATAGAACCACCTGGAAGTCACCACTGACTTCCCCTCGAGTCTAGGAACAACTTCCTAGACATCATTCTACATGATGGAATTGTACTCTTCCATCATGGCATCTCTCCAAACCTTTCTTCTAGTAGCCTCCTCAAAAGTGGAAGGCTCATACTCCTGAATACTGCTCACCATCGCAATGTAGTTGCAAAACCTCTCAGGAGGTTTACTCTCCCTCACTACCTGCCTAGGATTCCCCACTAAACCCTGTGCCTCTCTCAAAGTATCCTAAAGCCACTTGGGATTCCTCCTCTCTAAAGTAGTGTCTTGTGGAGGGGACTCTCCCTTCTCAACCCCATCTTCTAAATACTGTGATCTTGAAGTAGACTCTGGAGTACTCAATCCTGAAATTTGTGGACGAGTAACCTGTGATCTTGACATATGTGGCCATGTCACCTGTGGACCAGTCGTCACTGAAACTGGTGGCCCCGAACTCTGTGTCACTGAAGTTTGTTGTGGACTTACCTGAATCTAAGGTGATGACTTCTCACCCCTATTTATCCCTCATGACTTTCTAAAGGCTTCGTCCTCCTCAAATCTCACATCCCTCAAAATTGTCTTCCTCAAGGAAGGAATTCAGAAAGCCTTTGAAGTCTCGGTATACCCAAAAAATATCCCTCTCTCTTTCGTGGGTTCTAGATTTTTCCTCTTCTCATAAGGGACATGTGAATATGTGATGCACCCAAAAATCCGAAAGTGCCCCACCTTAGGCTTCTTCCTAGAAAAAACCTCCTCAGGAGTCATACTCCCCACTGCCATGTGTGGACTCTTGTTCTGCAGATAAACTACAGTGTAGCATGCCTTAGTCCAAAATAATAGCACCCCCTGACCATGTAGCATGGATCTCGCAACCCCAACTATCACCATGTTCTTCCTCTCAGGAACCCCATTCTGTTGTGGGTTGTAAGTAACAATCAACTCTCTCTTGATGCCCTCTCCTGCACAAAATTCCATGAACTCCTTGGAGGTATATTCAACCCCATTTTCTATCCTCATAAATTTGATTTTCTTCCCAGTCTGGTTCTCCACAAGAGATTTGAACTCTTGGAACCAACTCAATACCTGTCCTTTGGTCTTCATGAAGAAAATCCAAGACTTTCGTCAGAACTCATCAATGAATATGACATAGTATAAACAACTAGTCAATGGTTCCGAAGACATCAGACCAAATACATCCGAATGACTAAGATCAAGGATACCTGCCGCTCTACTGTCACTGTTAGGAAAATAAGTCTTGGTGTAATTTCCCAAAGCACACCCCTTGCACAAATCCTAGTGCTTTGTACTAAAATATCGAACTCTAGTCACAATCTCCCTCAGTACCCTCAAATCCCCATGGTACAAATGTGCCATCCTCCTATGCCATAACTCACATAGATCACTGCTGCTAGTAGAATGGAATAATGCTCTCACTAGCTGGAACATGATTTTGTACAACTTCTCATGTCGAGTCCCAATCACTTTGGCCGAAGTGATGTTGGACCCCTTATGGAAAAAATCACATGCCCATCACAGAACAACACCTCATAGCCTCTCTTCTCAATAGAAGAAACTGAAACTAAGTTCTTCTTCAAGCCTGGAACATATAGGACCTCTCTCAACATGGGAGGCAAAGACTCCCTCTAAAATGATAGATTCCCACAACCAAATCCCTTAACCACCCGGTCATCTCCAAGCACTACCTCAACATCACCAATCTGAGTAAGATATGTCAAGTGCTCACGAACCCCTGTCATATGGTGGGAGGCACCACTGTCAATATACCACATATCTGAATGAGTGGTCCTGAATAAGTTTGATAAAAACCTTATCAAACTTAGCAGAGAACTCCTCCATCAATGTTGAATTTGTTTTTTGTTTCTTCTTCTTATTCAGACACTCACTTGCATAGTGCCCAAACTTGTGGCATGAAAAGCACTTGACTTTGTTCATGTCCTTCTTCCCTTCACCCTTCGGTTTGTTTCCTCCCTTAGGACCCTTTTTGAATTTATTCTTGTTGTTGGCAGCAAGAGCCACATTCTCCTCATCGTGACCTGTAGATGAACATCCATGTACATAACCTCTCTGGGTCTCCTCCTGAACAAAGTCATCCCAAGGATGTTCCCAATTGGGAAGCTTCTCCCTAGCCACAATGCCCTCAACAAAAACAACCCATTGTTTGGAAACTCCATTCAATGTTGTCCTTACAAGCCCACTATCAAATATGGCATCCCCCACAACTCCAAGCTCATCTCTCACTTGTGTCAAACTGGTAAGATATGTGACCACATTTTCATCCTTGGTCATTTTAATGATTTTTAGTTTTTCCCTCAAAACCATCTTTCGGTTTTCATTTGTACTCGGGTACAACTTCGTCAAAGACTCCCACATCTCATAGGAATTTGTCTTCCCCATCAAATGAGGAATCAAATGGTCCTTGATGGCATCAATAATAATCCTCTTATCCTTGATACTCTTCTTACTCCATGCAACAAGAAGAGTAGCATCAGTAGGTACAACCACAGGATGTGTTGTGGAATTATCAACAATGTCCCACAACTCATTTTCTTGCAACAACAAGATCATCCTCTCTTTCAAAGAACCAAATTTTGTTGCCCCATCAAGTCTGTCCTCAACCCTCAAACCTGTAGCCATTGACCCCTTTCTGCTGAAAATGAAAAATTCAAAGTTTTGTCCGATGAAGTGACTGTTGTCCCAATTTTTTGATTTGCTGAAATATCTCTGCTTCTCTTTAACTCATCTCTCATACCATGTAAAATTTCAGACCCCGCCCAGTTTCACATCTCGCTGATTTTTCAGCCAATGTTTAATGCCCAAACCCAGTTTTATGGCAGCCAATTAAACTCAACATAAAATAAATTTTCAGAACTGAAACATGGGGATTATGAACATCGTTTTAACACAGAAATAAAATATATCAGCAACACATATAACTCAGAAAATTAACACAGTGATTTTTGGTCTAAAAATGACCTTGGAAAAAACCCACAAGGGGAAAAATAGTGAGAGAGGGAGTTTTATTATTTCAGAGCTTCAGAGAAAATGTCTTTTACAACATATTTATTTTCAGAAATTTAATGACAAACTTATCTCAAAAACCGTGCCAAGTCTTCACACAAAAAATGAGCAAAACTCCTCGAAATTCATGCCATAATTTCCTGCACTCATGTACAGTTCTGCTCCTCATTTTTTGTGCCTCCTTCTTGTTGTATGGTTGCCTCGAAATTTGTGTTGTTACAGCTCAAAAATGAGCATTAAATGTTGTACAAACGCCTTGGAAAATGTGCCAAAACCACCTAGAAAATACCACAAAAACTTTCCTCAATTTATGTGCAAGAAAACCAGTTGTACGGACCATACGAAATCCATACAGTATGGATTATTCACTCAACTATACTTTCTGCCTCGATTTCTATGGATCTTTCATGTTGTACGGAACCCAAAAATCCATACAGTACAACCTCTTTTCTGAACTGTAATCTACCTCGATTTTTGTGCCAGCTTTTAATGTTGTACAGCCTACTCAATCCGTACAGTATGACCTACAATAAATGTTGTACCTTTTTTCTTGAAATGCATGCTAGTTTTCAGCCTTGGAATGCGTGCCCTAGCTCTGCAAAAATGGCCTCTTTCTCAAACTCAAATTTCTTCTTTTGCTCTCTCAAAAAATGTTTCAACTACCCAAGAATGGGTGCACCCTCCTACCCTAATCAACCTCATGAGGGAATCTCAAGATTCATCTCATCTAATGGTTGAGATTAGACGAGATCAACGGTGGAGATAAAATCACTTTATTCACCCACTTTCCCTAAGTCTCAAAAGTCACCTTTTAATTTGTCTCTCACAAATTAAATGACTAGGGTCCACATTAGGCACTTTCTCACCCCTTAGGCGCCTAGGTGATGAGAAACACTTGCCTAGGTAAGTTTTAATTATTTTTAACAAATATATGACAATTAATAAATTGCATATATTGAACATCTACAAGAAACGGTCGTAAAGACCCTTCTCATTTGAGGGTTAAAATTCTTTTATTATATACAGGAAGAATGATAATGGTTGAAGGTAATGACTATAAGTCTCTAAGATTAATATTTCATATGACATAATATATTATGCTCTGTTTTTCAATTTAATGCAAATCCTCATCTATCATATTTAGTAAACGTATCTAATAATATCAATGCCTCAGTGGAGTAAAATCACCCCATATGAAGAACTCCTTTAATGCCAATAAAATATAGTAGACAAAAATGCATGCTTGGATGGATGGTAAATAGAGATTACTACAATAATTTAGGTCCCAAATAAAGAACTTCAAATCTGAAAACTATGGCTCGTGTGATAGCCACATAAGACATGAAATATCACTTCCACAACCATTTCTAGTCTTCTAGTGAATTGGGTTACCCACCTTGAGATTGTAGGCTAATTGTGGTTCTTCACTAGGATTGTTTAATTGTTTGAATTTAAAAATTCTTTGATCACTGCAAATGTTATTCCATTCAAGGTAGCCACCAGGAAACTTCAAATAGGAAAGTAGCTAATACAAATCAAGTCAAACTATTCGGTTGTGTTGGAGCATAATCCTAACTTACATTAGTTTATACCTAGATTAGACTCCTAGATCTTGGTTAATACATTCATTTACACTTTATTTCACCTAATTTGGCCACAGAGAGAAGAAGGGTGCCTCATCCTTAAATTTTAGGGAAAACTGCTAATTTTAGATCAAGACTCAACTCTCGGTTCTTGATTTTCTTGATTTTTCTTGATTTATTCTTGATTTATCCTTGATTTATTCCAACTCCCCCATGCAAAACTCATCTATTATTTGGGATTGTGCACCTCCTCTTTGAGTGAGAGATTTATTCCTTAATTAATGATTTTTGTTGCTACTATTATTAGTAACTACTATTTCGGGTCAGTTAAGTGAGTTGGAACTGCTTCTCTTGTCAGTTAAGTGAGATTAAGTGAGATAATGTACATCACTTGACTCTTGTGGACATTAATGAGTGTATGACATGTATCTTTAGTGGTCTAGGTCGAACTGTGTGGTCTCCCTTATCTTATGACACCTATTTTAGCTATTTCTAGCTTTTTTTGACTAGAATTTCTATGTTGGAAATTCTATATATTCACCTCCTCTCTTATTTTTTGAGCACGGTTGCTCATGTATATTCATTTTTTATTAATATAATCCTCTGATTTATGGAGAAAAAACTTTCTCTCATCTCTTGAATATCAGCAAATTGTTTGTGTTCAATTTAACTAGAATTCTAGATCTATCGGGGTTTCTGCAGGCATTCTACATGGTATCAGAGCTAGATTAAATCTAGTGGATTGTACATGGTTTTATTTGCTGGTATATATCATCAAGAGGCGCAAAAAGAAGAAATGTATCAGCTCTCTCATCCCACAAAACTCATTCTAAATCCTTTCAATTACTTTGAATGGAAGACATATATCTCTCTGCTCCTCCGAAGCAAAGGGCTTTACCGGGTAACAATGGGAACGGAGAAAGAACTGACTGCTGCAGCGAAGAAGATAAAGTATTTCAATAAATTAGATGAAGAAATTGGGATGATATGCCTATCAATTTCCAGAGATCTCCTCTTTCATTTCAGTGGAGCCACTACTCTCGATGTGGTCTGGACCACATTGGAAGGACTATTCGGCAAGCAGGATGCAATGAGAGTGCATCAACTGGAGAATGAACTCATATCCCTACGTCCAATTCATTTCATAAACCTACAAGAATTCTTCACCAAGTTCAAATCCCTCCTCGTTGAACATAATGCATGTGGAGTCACGAAGGGGGAAGAACAACTCATCCTTTCAATTCTCTCGAAACTAGGCCCTGAATGTTCTGTATTTGTGTCATATTTTCAAGCATCTAAATTGACTCAGGAAAAATGGAAAATGCCTCCAATAAATGATTTCATTGTATCATTGACTCAATATCAATCTAAGTTATTCCAAATGGGTTCCATCAAGCATTCCAAGAACCAAGCACTTGCGGCTACTGATGCTCCAAAGAGCAGTGGAAAAGATAAGGAAAAAGGAACGAGTAAATTTCCTGAATCGAAGAAGGAGAGATTCGCACAATCTTCAGTGAAATCTTCTAAGCCTAAGGGTAAGAAGAATAAGAAGGAAAGAACACTTTTCAGCTACTGTTCCAAATTTTTTCATCCTGAATAAAATTGCATGAGGAAGACTATCGATGAGATGGCTAAGCAATTGCAGCAACACAATCTCATGGTGCCCGAAAATGCAAAGAAAAAAGATAATAACAGAATGGGAGGGAGAGCACGAGATGGTCATGATTTAATGGTTGTCACATCCACTCCATCAGCTTGGATCCTTAATTCAGGTGCATTGAACCATATGGCTGCATCAAAAGATGAATTTTCCTCCATCGAAGAAAGCACCAGATCCCCAATTTACTTGGGAGATGCCACACCCGCAAAGGTGTGTGGAGAAGGAATTGTTGATATTGAAGGGGGATGCTTCAAAAATGTGCTTCATGTTTCCTTGTTGTCCAAAAATCTTCTCTCGATATATCAGATCACTCATTCTGGATCTGGAAGGAAGGTGGAGTTCACTTCAGACTCCATAGTGATTACTAACATTTCCACAGGCTCACAGCTTGCACATGGAATTGCAAATCACGATTCTCGTTTGTATTTCTTCTCCCACTTCATTCCGAATATATTAGCGCTGCATTTCTGTCACAATCTAATGATATCAGCAGGTTATGGCATGAAATATTTGGCCATCTAAACTATAAGTACTTGCATCAACTCAGCAAGGAAAACATGGTAGAAGGATTGCCATCTATTAAATTCACAAGCGGTGTATGTCAAGGATGCACTCTTGGAAAGCATCCGAAGAAAAATTTTGACAAAGGGAAGGCACAGAGATCTTCTTCACCACTTGGGATGATTCGCAGTGACATTACGGTCCCATTCCCACATCCTTCAATTAATATACAACTACAACACATAGTGCCATATACACCATAGTAGAACAGTGTTGCGGAGAGGAAAAATTGGTCCTTAAAAGAGATGGAAAATTGTATGTTATAGTCGAAATCATTAGCTCCCAAGATATGGGATGAAGCTATTAATTGTGCAGCATACATTCAGAACCGATTTCCTCACAAATCACTCAAAGGCACCACTCCTTTTGAATGTTGGACCAGTAAGAAACCAAAAGTGTCGCACTTTCGTATTTTTGGTTCACGAGCATGGGCTCGCATTCTGACAGATAAGAGGAAGGATTTGGAGCCTCAAAGTGTTGAATGCATATTTTTTGGATATATTGAAGGTTTCAAAGGATATATATTGCTAGACTCTCATACTGAAAAGTTCATTCTAGCTCGAAGTGTGAAGTTTGAAGAAGAATCACTGCATGATTTTTCAGAAGACCCTGCCGAGGAACCACTTGTTGTCACTGATGAGGAGGAGTCAGAAACTTCTTCGAGCACTTCAGAACATAAATTAGAGCAGCCTTTAAGGTCTGATACAAAGGATGAGGAGCAGGTCATGGCTGCTCCAACTCAGTTGCCAACTTGGGCAGAGAAAACCCTGCAAGATGCGGGTGAACTAGTCGGTGATCCTGTAGATACAAGAAGGACTAGATCACATTTTTTGGGGGATCCTCAAGCCATGGATGCCACAGAACCTTTGCTTCCCATACATTTCTATATGTCACTTGGTTCATATACAAATTCACGCTCTGAGGCTGCAGACATCTTCACCAAGTCCTTCACTAAAAAGAAATTTAGAACTGAGAGCTATGCTTGGAGTGGTGGAGACAACTGAGTAGGTCACTTTTGGCCACTCAACATTTTTTTTCCTCTTTTGGCGGGGGGTGGGGGTTTTCCCGCAAGGTTTTCCCTCTTTCCTCTTTTCATGAGGAATTATTTTATGTAATGAGTACCTAAAATGGCCAAGTTGTCAAGACTCAAATTTTTTGTCATTAAAGTTAGGCTTAAGGGGGGATGTTGGAGCATAATCCTAACTTACATTAGTTTATAACTAGATTAGACTCCTAGATCTTGGTTAATACATTCATTTACACTTTATTTCACCTAATTTGACCACATAGAGAAGAAGGGTGCCTCATCCCTAGATTTTAGGGAAAACTGCTAATTTTAGATCAAGACTCAACTCCCGGTTCTTGATTTTCTTGATTTTTCTTGATTTATCCTTGATTTATTCCAACTACCCTATGAAAAAATCATCTATTATTGGGGAATGCACACCTCCTCTTTGAGTGAGAGATTTATTCCTTAATTAATGATTTTTGTTGTTACTATTATTAGTAACTATTATTTCGGATCAGTTAAGTGAGTTGGAATTGCTTCTCTTGTCAGTTAAGTGAGCTTAAGTGGGATAATGTGCATCACTTGACTCTTGTGGACATTAATGAGTGTGTGACATGTATATTTAGTGGTCTAGGTCAAACTACGTGGTCTCCCTTAGCTTATGACACCTATTTTAGCTATT
>JZKD02S2178212.1:17619-38272 GCA_000966675.3 Picea glauca | reverse complement strand
TTTTGTTGTAGGTTGTATCCCTTCATTTGCTAGATAATAATAAAGGAAGGACCTGGCAATTTCTCTGGTGGACGTAGCCCACACTGGGTGAACCACGTAAATCTGTGTCTCTCTTTTATTGCGTGTCTTCTTTGTTTTGTTTCTGCATTTGTTTTATTTTATTGCTCCGAGGTCCTGTTTTTCTAACATATATAAGAAATATCAAAAATAGAGAAAGAGTTTCTGATTTTCCATACCTCATCCCTGTAAGCTTTCAACCTGCCATGTTTTGGTTGGAAAGTATTATTCATTTGATGTATAATAAGATCCACATCTCCAAACACTTTTAGTCCTTTGATTCCCATCTCCTTGGCAGAATTTAATCCCAATAGCAAAGCCTCATACTCTGCTATATTGTTAGTAGTTTTGAAATCAAGTTTAAAAGACAGATGAATAGCCCCTTTTGAAGGAGAAATCAAAAATACACCTGCACCTGCCGAGTCTTTTGTATTGGCACCATCAAAGAACATGCTCCACATGGGAGTACTCTCTCCATCAGTCTGCTGATAAGTAGGCTTTGTGATCTACAAAGGAGCTGGCTGAGAATCATCTATTTGTAGAATGCATGATCCAAAGTCTGTGTCTAAAGCATAAATGGGATTATTTACATAATTTTTTCCATCACTAATGATGTAGGCAAGCTGATTTTCTCTATAAAGTCTCTTTATCTCTCCTCCAAACACTAGGACTATGGCATACGAAAGATCCATCTGCAAGGTAACCCCTAGCCTTTTTCTCCATGAACACGAAAAGAGGAGGCCGAACTTGGGTGGGATGTCAGCCACTACAACATCCATTACCACGTTTCTCATTAGAAGATGGGCAAGGTTTATGATAAGGTATTTTATGAGGCCAAGGCATCTGACTTTCCTAGATTCGAAATATAAGAGATCATGGTAAGTTTTTGTGATGTCAAGCCCAAGTTCATCCATCATTTCTTTAGGCATAATATTGTGTGAAGCTCTCGAGTCAAACAACCAGTTGTGAAGGATCTTGTCATGGATATTTAGGGATATGTAGAAGGGTGGAAAAGAGTCATCTCGATATTCTACCATAGGTCCTATAGTCACTATGGGCTTGTCATCTTGAAGGTTTACGTAATCAGAAGCTGGAGGAGTCTTTGGTTGAAGGGACTTCAGGATAACAAACTTGAATATGTCATTCTTCATAAGTTCAGACAATGGCATAGGTATTTTCACCTTCTGAATTTCTAATTCGAAATTAAATGAGTATCATATTCTATCGTAAGGTTTTACCTCATTAGGAGGAGCTTTGAGGGAGACTTGTTCTTTGTCTTGGGGCTGCAATTGCTTCTACTGCTATTTTGCAAGAGTGGAGGTCTGCTTTGCAGGAGTAGCAGGCTGCTTAGTAGCAACATCTTTCTTTTTTCTGGGAGCAGCAAGCAATGGATTTGGAGCGACAGTCTTAGATCTTAAATAGTAACCTGGCTGATCATCTATCTTATACAAAGATTTTTCAATGCTTGCCTCATGAATCTGCTTGTCCATCTGGGCCTCCTCATAATCTGTTTTTGTCAAGAAGGAGGAACCATTTTCATCCCCAAAGAAATTGATTTCGTCTTCTTCTTCAACTTCATCATGAGATAGCTCATGTTCTTCTTCTAGCATTTCATTTTGTAAGGGAGCCCTGATCCTTTGGTCCTCAGTTGTAGTCTTTTATCTCTGAAGGATCTGGACCTGTTGGTTGTTCCTTCTATAAGGGAATGCATTGGGATTCCTGGGAGCATATGCATTAAGCTCTTTACTTTTTGCTGGCTGCTGACTCTGAATTTTTAGTTTTGACATTTCTGAGGTCAAGTTGTCCAACATCTTGGCCATCTTTTCCATTTTGGTATTTGAAGAAGAAGGAGGATCAACAAATGACTTCTTTCTCTCAAATTTTCCTTTAAGTTTCTGAGATGCCATAATGTTAGATTCAACCTCAAGAGAAGCATCTTGCATTAAAGTGAGTGTGGTTGACCTTCTTTCTCTAAGGATTAAGAAAAATTCTGGATCAAAGGTAGAAGAGTAAGTGATCTTTGTTGATGCATCAGTTCGTTTGATCTCTGCAAGAATCTTGCCAAACATCTTATTGAATCTTTTGGTGAAGTCTAAGACAGACTCCCCATTTTCTCTTCTTAGATTTCCGAATTCAGAAATATAATACAAGAGATCTCTTCTTTCTCCCCAGTGTTTCAAAAACACCTCATCTAACTGCTCAATGCCTGCCACTAAATTTGTTGGCAGTTCCTTGAACCACTTCCTGGCTTGGCCATCCAAGAGCTACACAAAAATTATGGTCCAAACATCTTCCTCTGAAATGTTAATGTTCTCAGCATAAGAATAGAAAGCTTCTATATGTTCTTCAGCAGTATAATCCCCAGATCCAGTAAACTTTAGCATATATTTCTGATAATCGCTTGTCGGCATGGATGATAAGGGATTGGGAAACACAAGAGGGGAATACCTATTTGCTAAGATTTTTTCCATTTTTGTCAAAGGGGCAGCCATGAAAATCTTGGGGGTTGATGTAGAGGAAGAAGTTTCTACAGATGATGGATGAGATGGGATAGGTGGGACTATGGACAATGGTGGTCTTACTTCACTGAGGAATGAAGGAGAAGCAATAGTAGGATGACTACCCTGGAATGTGTTTCTTGAATAAGGTGGAAAGTAAGAAGCTTTGTAAAACTGACTGAGCAGTAAGGCCAAGTTTTCTTCACCCTTAGAGGAAAGATCTTGTAAAATATCTTCAAGAATGGGTAGACTAGTATGAGTATGGAAAAAAATCTCTACAAGCTCAGTTGGTGAAGAATTCAAAGAAGAGGAAGAGTCATCTTCTTGGAGAGATTCTACAACTTCTTATCTTAAGTTGGATATAGTAACATGCTCATAAATAGAATCTATAACATCAAAAGAAATTGAAGTCTCATCACCCTTCAATCTTTCTGACACAATTTCAATTTTATGAGAACTAGAACTTTTAGCAGAAGGGGATTCGGCAAGAGGTACTCTAGATACAAAAGAAGAAATGTTTCTTGAAATACCTGGTTTAGATGTTCTTGCAGATCTGGAAGTTTGTCTTTGCAATGTTTTTCCACTTCTGATGATCTTCTTAGGATCTGGAATTCGTGCTTCCAGTGGTCTTTCTTGGTTTGCCCTAGTATGAGCCCTTCTCGGAGCCACTTTGTTCCAATGGAGTCACCAGATAGATGGTTACAACCGAAAATGTGTCCAAACTTTGTCTATCATCAAATTTGGATCTTGTCATCTCCCAAGGAAGTTGAGCTTCAATCTCCTTTCCCCGACAACGACACCAATTTGTTATCCCTCCAGGAAACTCTCCTAGGATGTATCTCAGAGATGCCTAGTAACTTAAACTTTTTTTAACTATTTTCTCAATAATGGGTGTGGGTTTGGATCAAGATGAATATCTTAACTCACTGGATTGTTTCTTCAAGATAGTCTAACTATATTCATGCAATACATGGCCTTCAAGAGCTATTATCAGATAGGTTTGTAGATCAAATGGATAAGAAAAACAATCAATTAACCAGAACATACATAGGCAATATATATGATGGGTCAACAAACTAGCAAAGGATGCTTATGATTCTTGTTTAACAATCACAGGTAAGATGACAGTTACCATGGGACCATTAAACATAGACAAAGAGATGATTTCAACTCATAGGCATAGAAAAGGAATGAAAAGAGAATCTGACAATAACAATGAAAGAAGCTTCCAGGCTTAATATATTAAAGAAAGTGTCTTTATCACAGTAACAGTGGATTATAGAACTCAAAATTGAACCTTTTTTTCATCAAATGTTTTGGGCTTTATATCCGTTTACAAACAGTTTCAAGATCCTATATTACTGGATCGAATTTTGCCAAAAATAGAAAATCAATAACTGGCCCAAGAAAGTACGTAAAGATCCTATAAACTAGGTCAATTCAAATCTTCAAATGATCTTTATATTCTTCAGATTCTTTGGCAGGTGTAGTGAGTCGTCTGAGGCTGTTGGATCTCACGTGATATGGGAGGAGTCGAACATGACACCTGTTGAGAATTAAACAGCCTTATATCCTTGAAAATAGCTAACCATTTTTTACCTTTATGTCTTGTAGAGCACCTCCAAAACCAAAACAAACTCTTGATAAGGATGTCATTAATTATCTTCCATCGATTGGAACCATTTCTAAGGCTTTTGGACAAGGAAAACTTGGACCTGTGAAAAAACATTAACTTTATGCCTTATCAATGCTTTCGGTAGCTAGAGTAGATAGAATTCGGGCCAATTAGCTACTGAAAGCTCTACTTTCGGTGGCTAATGAACAATCGATATGTTTTCCTAAGCCACCGAAACCTGAGATTATCAAAATTTCAAAAATACCCTTGTCTTAGCTCAAAAACGCCTTAGGACAGATCTTTTTAGGCTTCTGCATCTTGCTCAAATATTGTAGGGTTACTAGTTGCCTCTGGTTGATTGCATTGAACTGCCACCTCTGCTAGGGTTTCAAGAGAAGCATCTGTTTGAGCCGGGTGTTTTGAAGACATAGCTTGTTTCCTCAAAGCCCTGACCTTTTTCTTCAAACCCTGATCTACTCTCCATAAGCTATTGTAATATTTTAGAAGCTTGTCCTTCTTTTTCTTCTCCTTTATGCTTTCATGTGCTAATATTTCCAAGGATGAGTTTCTTTCTGCAAATTTCTTTGATAGGGTTTCATACCTGGTTATTACCCTTTCTAGCACTTCTTGCTTGACTAACTTCTTCTTAAGATTCTTGATTTCCTTTGATTTACTCTGCTTCACTCGTTTGCTAGATGAGGCAACTGCAATTTGTGGTTCTTGTTTTTCTTGAGGTGTAGGTGATGGAAGGTCCTCATAACTTGCTATGTATATATCCACAAAAACAAAAAAGTTGCGCCCTGTGGTAACTGAATCCTCATGCCCTGTTTCAATATGGTGCTCTTCATCCTCCAAATTTGTGTAAGGAAGATTAAGAATTTTTTTGTTCAGTGGGGATTCCTTGGCCTTTTCCTTTTCACTATTGAAATTTAATTTCTTCTTAGTTTTTTCAAGCTTAGAGGAACGAGAGGGTTGATTAACTAGAGCTGGAGAGATACCTCTCCTCCTCCTCTTTCCACTTCTAGGGGTGGAAGACTTCTTGGAATGAGGACTCTTTTTACCCTTTGGTTGAACCTTAGTCTGGAAATCATTCCAAAACAAGAAGTAATTCCACTCTTTGTCTTTTCTTTGCAATAGCTCACAAACCAAAATTTTGATCAGACTATGGTGGGATAATCTACCTGCAACTTGATTAGGCTTGGCCTTGAATTGATGAGCCATTTTGGATAAACTTCTGTGGAGAAAATAGGGCAGATTTAGTGGGTTTCTACTAGTCAAATGATTTATAAGTTTAAAATGGTAAATCATCACTCTGTTGTATCACACTTCACAAGTTACATAAACCATTATGGCTTTTAATAACTTCTACCATTTCTCTTTAAGGAAAGACACAGGAATGTCATTCTTCCATATCAAACCCCTGTGTTCTGGTTTCAAGTAAGACCTGAATTCAACTTTTTTATTGACAGTAGTTTTAAACCATTTTTCTCCATTCATGGGAAGCTTTGTCACTTCAGCTATGAGGGTTTCATCTATCTCGAATTCATCCCCGCCTATGATTGCTTTATTTCCATCGAAATTGAGGGCAAAGGCCTTTGGCACCTGCTGATGAGAACTCTATAATTTTTTGCAAAAATTATAATACCCTGCATCCCTGAACATTTGACATACCTCCGGGTGTGATTCTAGGTAACTGATGACGTCGAGCTCTTTCCTCAGGGTTGATGCTCCTTTCTTCATTTTCCACAATGTTTTCGCACATCCGTGATCGAAGGAGCGGATTTTGGGGGAGAGTTACACAATGTAAATTTAGCGAGAGTCGGCTCGGCTGTGATAGAAATGAGAAAATTGGGGCAGGATTTTAGAACGTGGCACTGATTACAAGGGATGCGGCAGAACGGTTGATGATTTGCAATAGTCATGGTCGATAACTGTAATGATGGAGGGTACGTAAGCATATGGCTTATTGGTATAATGATCTGAAAAGATTTTCTTATATCATACAAATAACATCTTCTGGTCGTGAACATTCGTTCTCCTATGTTTTCGGCGGCTTATTGCAATTATAAAACGTTGAACTCAACGGTTGAAACGTGTGAAAGGACGTGTTGATTCTTTCCCCGCTTCTACGATTTCGGTGGCTAAAATAGCCCTGGATTCCTTTGTTTAACTTACCAAAAGCTAAGGTTTTTGGTGGCTAATGAACAATCGATATGTTCACCTAAACCATCGAAACCTGAGATTCAAATTAGATCAAATAAAAACTAAACAAACCTTTATTTAAACTTTATTACATGCGTAAAGCTTTGAGAAATGAGCTTTAAAAAAATTTAAAGTACCTTTTTAAACGACATCTTATCACCTAAAAATGAAAAATCTCAATTGATTTATTTGAGGAGATAAAACGATAAATGCAAGTCAGGAAGCCCTGTGGCTTTGACAGATCCTTTCAAAGTTTGGATTCCAGCACCAGCATCCGACCAACCTTTGGTGTGACAATCAGAGTGCCATCAAGCTTGCCAAAGACCCTGTTCAACATCAGCGTAGAAAACACATCGAGTTACACATGCACTTCATCAGAAAGCTCATTCATGATCAAGTTATTGAAGTGATATTTTTCCCTACAGAAGATCAAGTTGCAGATATTTTCACAAAGTCTCTTACAAAAGTGAAGTTTTCCAAACTTTGATCTATGTTAGGAGTTTAGGAAGTTGTCATTAAGGGGGGATAGGCTCTAATGCCTCCTTCCATCTCCTATTGTGTCACTATTGTGCATCCTTCAATCCTATCCCAAGTTGTTATTAAGGGGGGGTGTTAGGATATTTAGACACTTAGGAGTTAGTAATATCTACTTGGTCTATTGTATCGTTAGGTAAAAGTGTGTTTTCTAGTGTTTCTTTAGTATGCATTAGTATGCATTTGTAGTCAGGAAATCCGATGTTCACGATATGTTCCCGACATAGAGTGATCCAATAGTTCATACTCTCCTCGATCTTAACGACCATTGATTCGTGGCTTAACACCCAATTGGTCCATGATCTCTATTTAAAGAGTATGGAGGATCATTTGTCGATGATCGATTGTGACAAACTCTCTTGTAAAATCTCTCTATAATTTTTTTCTTTGCATTAATAAACTGCTCCATGTGGCCGCGTTGGCTGGGGCCATGGATGTTTCCCCGTAGGGGTTTTACCACATGAAAACATCGGTGTGTTAATTTTGATCTGGTTATGTGAGTTGTTACTAAAGGTGTTTGTCCTCTGTTGGAATACATGTGTTGTCGAACATTGTAGAGTACCTTAGACAATACTCTTTTTTGTGATTTTCAACATGTGCATAGAAATGTCTAGGCCATTATCTCAAGCTTCAACATAATTCTCCATGGTTTCTTGGCTTTTTCCTCAACCTACAAGCTTCAATTCATGGTTGATTTTGTCTATATGTTCTTGCCTCTCATTTTTTTGTTGTCTCCCCCTCAAAAATCTTTTCCGCCTTTTTTTCTAACATCTCCTCCCTCCCCATTTGAGTTTTCCCCATGCATATTGGAAAGAGAATTAAAACTCAACTTTTTTTCCTAGTTCCCAAGAATGTAAAGGAGACAACTTGCTAGATTTTAGAAAATGGTGGCTTAGATTGAGGAATTTGTTTCCTCCGCTCCTATTAACTCTTTTTATCTTTGAAATTCAAAGTTGAAATGTGTGAGGGTTCAAGGTAACATAAGGTATATGTTTTTAGGCATAAACCCCTCTTAGACCCCCTCACCTTTCCCTTCTTTTGGTATCATAACCCCTATAGTCACTCAAGCTCATTCGACCTTGGTCATTTTTTATTAACTATAGAAATAAAATACTTACAATATTCAAGAGAGTAAAACCGGAATAATACAACTATGTTGTGGAATTCCATGCTATGTAGAGAGGAAATGGAAGGGAGAATTCCAGGACTCTGTTGAAATATTGTAACTTCGAAGAATATTCTACCTGAGAGAGAGTTGAATAATATTATCATACTATATTTAATTAGGCCATATTGTGCCTTGACAATTAATTGTAAATTAAGAGGGTAAAGTGACAGGTCAGCCCAGACCTAATTATAGGCTAGCCATAACACTATTTATAAGAGAGGTCAATGCCTAATTTGGACACACACACACACACTCAACTTTGTGGTGCACAAATATTGGAGGAGAAGTTGTTGCAATTGGGGGTAACTTCAAGGAGAGTTTTTGGTCTATCTATTGGTATTTCTTGGTCAAATGGTGCAATACTCTTCCTAGTGAAGGAGTAGAGGAGGATCTTTTGTTTGGTCTTTGGTCTATCTATATTGAGGAAGTTTTTGTTGGGTTTTCTCCCCCGTTAGGGTTTCCCAGGATAATTTGTGTGTCTCTATTGTTTCTGTGATTGATTCTCTTTCAATAATCTTATGTATGCAACTAATGTGCTAAATGATTATAATAATTCTAGTTGTATAAGTAAAAATTTAACATGGTATCAGAGAAGGCCTAAAAGAGACCAACTCACAATTTATAAAGAAGTGTCTAGCCTCAGCACACCCTCTCCAAAATTCAGTTTTCAATGTTGCAGTTGTTGCAAAATTAGGGTTTATGAACAAACCCTAAAAGTGATGTTTTTACCTTTGTTGGAGGACATTGGTGAAACTAATATCACCTAGGAGCTTGCCCTAGGAGGGATCATCTAGTCTCTGGATCAGAATTCCAAAATTTGAAGTTTGATAAATTAGGGTTTCCTCATAAAACCCTAAGTTGCAGTTGTAGTTGCAGTTGCAGTTGAAATTGAAATTACAGTTACAGTTGCAATACCAGTTGCAATTGCAATTGTAGTATTAGTTGTAGTTGCAGTATTAGTTGTAATATCAGTTGCAGTTGCAGTGCCAGTTCCTTCGTGCTAGTTCCTTCATTCCAGTTGCAACACCAGTTGCAGTACCAGTTGCAGTGAAATTTTTTGTGAAGTGTTGGGACTGATTTTTATTGTCCTAGTGCGCCTTACCCTAGCAAATCTCCAACTAACTTTAAGTTACAAGTTGAAGAACCTTTGAAGTTTTAAAGGTTCATTATTGCTTTCCACTATTGTTGGATGGTGCCACTACCTGCCGATGTTGTCAGAGGTATGTACTTACATATGTTTAAACCGTATCATTATTTTAAAGGTTATTTGTAGGAGAAAGGATTTTTTTTCTAAACAACAATCGTAGATCCAGAGGGATCTCAGATCCAACAAATCCAGAGGAACTATGCACCCCAGGTTTGATTACTTTGATATGCCTCTACTTGTTATGGAATTATTCTAATATTATGAATATCTGGGTTGCATTTTGATCTGTTAAATTTATCATACTAACCATTGGTCAAAATTAAAGTCAAATTATTAGATTGATTAAAGTTGAGATTATAGAGTTTATTCCCTAACTCATATTTATGTCAAGATAACATATTGTCTTAGTACAGAGGACATGTTGAAGAAAGTACTTGTCATATTGAGTGAAGGAGACTCGGAAGAAAAGAAACGCACTCATTCTTGAGGACAAGACTTTAGGTTCTAGGTTTGATTGATTAAATTGATAAAATTCAAATTTACACATATCAAGTTTGATAACTGCAAAACACTATAGTTGTGATAGCAATATTTGAAAATTTTTATTATTGAATACTTGATAGCATGTGAGCACTATTGAGATAAATGCTTATTGTAATCATTCACTAGATATAACTAACATCTCCTCTAGGAGAAACTTCTTGTTTTGTTTCCAGGTTACCATGGAGGAATGATTGATCACAACACTAGAAGAGTGTTTCTCTCATTCCTTATTATTGTATTTCTTAGTTTTTACTCTTGTTTCAGGTAGGTCACAAGTGATAGCTCTAAAGGATCTACTGTGACGATTCTTCTCGCTATTGTTTTATTATTATTATTATTATAAAGAGTATTATTCTTGTCTATTGTTTATCCCTTGTTGTTCTTGTTCTAGGTAGGTCACGGGTGATAATTGTGAGCGAGCTATAGTGACTATTGCAGGAGGAAAAATATTAGATGAGACATGGAGAAGACTATCCAAGTTGTATATATGACCCTATACATCCATATAACGAAGAAGAAGAAGCTACTTTTGCTAGATACAAAACATCTCGTATGGAGATATATCATGAGGAGTTGAAGGCTCCAAAGATGAACGAAGATTAGAATAAAACTCCCAGTAAACTTGGTCAATGGATAATGAAGCCACCTTGACAGGAAGAAGAATTTGTTTGAAGTCTGACTCAACTTTTCATATTAAGACTTGGTATTCAACACCAAGTATATCCTATAAAGACTATGAAGTTTTTTTGGACTCAGAAGAAATAAAGACTCAGAGTAAGCCTGATCTCAGAAAGGATTAGATGGGAAAAAGAGACATCTTTCAGGACTAGAAGACAGATTTCATGAGTTGAGAAGACTAGATCGTAGCTTCAGAGACCTCTAGGAGACATGAAATATCCTAAGAAGATTCCCTTGTTTTAATGACAAAGGAGGAAGCCAGTTAGAAGGACTGGGATATGGATTTCTCCTTGAGACCAGAAGGGAAGTTAGTGGTGACTTCCAAGATTGATCTAACAGATCAAGCATGTTGCAGACAATAGTATAAATATGTACAAATATTGATTTGTGTCCAAAGGATTCTCTCAGCAAGAGGGAGGAGAATATGAAGAGACACTTTCTCTAGTAATCAGAAGAAGTATATATAGAACACACATGATTCATTAAAAGCCAAAACAATATGAAATTTAGAGGGAGAAGGTATGAAAATCCTTGTATTTGAGATTGAGTTATGTCCAGTGCCAGTTGGTGTAGTACATGAGTTGGGACATGGAGACATGACTACAATAGAATATTGAGTTACCTCTAGAGAAAGAGGATAAGATACCCTCGGTGTCAGTTATTGAGCCACTCTCAGTTTCAGATGAAGTTGTTGTAGTGATAGAGTAGAGGAGTTACTCTTAGAGTTCAGCAGCCACAATGGGAATGGAGTAGTTATTCTCAGCTTTGTGTAGCTACAGCTGCAGAGTCTCAGTCCCAGAGGAACAGTTGCAGATAGAGTAGAGAACATACTCTCAGGCAGTGAGACAGATAGTGCTTTGCAGAAAGCAAATAGAGCTAGCACATGATTTTGCAAATTGTGTTGCAGCTAAGAAAGTGTACCAGGTTGGTACAATGTGATGTGAAAATTTTGTTTTGAAGTATAGGACAGGAAGACTCATGTTTGCAATTTGAAGCAAGCTCCAAGAGCTTGGCATGGCAGGATTGATATTTTTTTTTGATGAGCTTGGCCTTTACCAAGAGTAAAGTTGATCCAAACATTTACTTCAATATTGAGAATGATGGACCAGTTATATTGTTGTTATGTGTGGATGACTTATTCTTGACAGATGAAGAAAAGCTCATCACGGATTGTAAGAAGAAGCATGCTGCTGAATTTGAAATGAGGACCTAGGCCTGATGCAATATTTCTTAGGTCTTGAAATATGGAAGAGCCCAGAAGAGATTTTCCTTAGTCAAGGAAAGTATGATGTGTAAATTATGAAGAGATTCGACATGATGGACTATATAACCATGTCCACTCCTATTGAGATGAATATGAATTTATTGGATGATATTCTATATAGAAAGATGATTGGTTCGTTGATGTATATGACGAATACTAGACCAGATATATGCTTTGTTGTGAACACCTTGAGTCAATATCTGGTGGAGCCCAAATGTGTTCACCTTGTGTTGCAAATCATGTGATGAGATGCCTTAAGGGTACATTGGACTATGGCCTATGTTATATTGGAGACTGTGAATTCAATTTGTATGGTTGTACTGATTCAAATTGGGCTGGAATTGCTTCAGACAGAAAAAACACTTCTGGATGTTGTTTCAGTTTGGGGCCAACCATGACTCTGTGGAAAAGCAGGAAGCAATCCATTATTTCTCTTAGTACGAAAAAAGTAGAGTACATTGCAGCATGCTCCACCAATTGTGAATCCATATGGCTTCAGAAGTTTTTAACATGTTTGTTTGATCTAGAGATGGAAGCTACCATGATTCTATGTGATAGCCATATTTTCATAAAGATGATAGAGAACCAAATGTTCCATGATAAGATGAAGCACATAGAGATATGGTATCACTACATTCATGATATGGTGAAGAAGGGAGATGTAAAGCTCCAATATATTGACATAGATGAGAAGGTTGCAAATGTGTTGACTAAGCCTCTGTCTCATGTGAAGTTTGAGTAATTGTAAGAAAAGTTTGGTGTAGTCTGAAAGGACCTCCCTCGAAAGGGGAGTGATCTTGATAATACTATGATATCCTAACCAACAACGGGTAGATCAGTTAGGATTTTATATCCTAGGGGACTGATCATCCCTGGACAGATCCTAAAGATTCGATAAGGACAGTCTGTCAAAGTGCCTATGCATGTATATGCCAGTTGTGGTCAGTAGTGGAAGCTCAGTTAGGAATTTATATCCTAGGGAATTTTATGATTCTCGGGGTGATCCCGAAGGTCCAGTAAGGACGGTCTGTCAGAGTACCACAGATGTTGTTGTCGATGCACCTTCCTCATTCTATTTCCACATATAGATGTTGATGTTCTAGCTTTGTGTTGTTGATGTTGTTGTTCCAACTTCATGTTGTTGATGTTCCAGCTTCATGTTGTTGATGATAATGATGTTATTCCAGCTTCGTGTTGTTGATGTTGATGTTCCAGCTTCATGTTGTTTTTGATGATGATGTTACTCTAGCTCTGTGTTGTAGATGATGATGATGTTCAATTTCTAATGATGTTGATGATGAGACAAACTTTCAATGACCTATAGATATGACCGACAATGTTCCCTATGTTGATGACAATGTCCCCTCCTCTTGATGTTGTATTGAGTCTATTCAGTTGTTATTGATGTTGTTAGTAGAATACCCTTCTTGTTAAGGGGGAGTGTTGAAATATTGTAACTTCAAAGAATATGCTACCTGAGAGAGAGTTGAATAATATTATTATATTATATTCAATTAGGCCCTTGTGCCATAGTAAAAGTCGGCCCTATTTTTCCTTGATAGTTAATTCAAAATTAAGACAGTAAAGTGACAGGTCCACCCAAACCTAATTATAGGCTAGGCATACTATTATTTATAAGAGAGGCTAGTGCCTCATTTGAACACACGCACACACACTCAGCTCTGTAGTGTGCAAGTATTGGAGGAGAAGCTGTTGCAACTGAGGGTGACACCAAGGAGGGTTTTTGGTCTATCTCTTGGTATTTCTTAGTCAAGTGGTGTGCTACTCTTCCTAGTGAAGGAGTAGAGGAGGATCTTCTATTCGATCTTTGGTCTATCTATATTGAGGATGTTTTTGTTGGGTTTTCTCCCCCATGAGGGTTTCCCAAGATAATATGCATGTCTCTATTGTTTATGTAATTGCCTCTCTTTCAGTGATCTTATTTATGCAGCTAATGTTCTAAATGATTATAATAATAAAGAAGAATCGTAATTTTTAGTTGTATAAGTAAAACATTAACAAACTCCAATTTTATTGTTTTATTATATTTCTCTATATTGAGAAAGTTGTTATGTGAGAATAGTTAAGACATGGGAATGTTAATAAATACAAGAGAGTAAAATAATTGAAATACATTTGCATTAATAAACATATTGAGAGATAACATGTGGTAGAGTGAATATAGATATGTTGGAGCATACATGATGTTGTTTATTCATTAAGAATGTTGTGACACATGCAATGAGTATGGCATGATAACTTATGTGGTTGTTGATTGTTGTATGGTTCAGAATGGTTGAAGATGTTGATAATATAGCTACCTATGATAGATAACCTCGTGAAAAGGATAAGGACAAAAGGATACTTGTCAAGAGGTTGATGAAGGGATCATGTGAATTCACATAAGCCATTAGTTCATCAAGTAACATAAAAAATGTTGATTGCAACCATGCAGGTATGAAAATTAGACATGTCAATAAAGCATGTGGCCTTAAAGGAATTGGGTAAGAATTTATTTAGTCATATTTGATATCTTCTTTGATATGTTTATGATGATGTATGAATGCATTTCTGTCATTGATACCTAAGTGGGGTATGACAAAAGAAGGAAGCTTTCAATATGTAAATATTTTTAGAACCTTTGTGATGCATTCATGAGTTGGTTAAGGGTAATAACTAGATTGATCGAGTCTCGACACTCATGTTATGAATTTTGTATACCATATGAAACTGAATTCCATGTGAGAAACCATGCATGAGGCCATAATGTGTTGGATTTGAAAAACATTATAGCACTGCACAAAAATCCAATGGTCTTCCTACTTGTAATTGATGTTTTGGATTGAACCTCTTTGCTAACACTGAAGAGAACTGAAGGATTATATTCCTGGTGTTGTGTTTGGGTTGAGAAGGAAGGTATCCAAATGGTCAAGCAAGTAATAGAGAAGTGTTTGGATGATGTGTAGAGGTGTTGGTTGGGTCCTCCAATTTATCTTGGTAAAACATATGAGATTGAATTATGGTAAGTTTGACTCAATGTGAAGATGCATTGAGTAAATGTGCATAAATGAACTATGAAAGCATGCAAATAATGATCCTACAATTATGAATTATGTTGGTACATATTCTTTATAAGTTGAGTGGATGCATTCTTGTATGGAACACATAATTGCATGATTGGACACCATGAAAAGAAAGACCTTCCAGTGATCCTGAGGAATTGTTGAATATTGAAAGGAGTGGTATGAATCCCTCACCCAGAAAACAAAAGAAACTAATTCTAAAATACATTTCTAGTGAAGAGTGTGATTAGGCAATCATCGGTTTTGGCACTTTGGTTTACTAGAATAAATGTTTGATTGCATTATGAAATGCTTAGAATGTTAGTAATGCATATATAATGAATGATATATTCTTATCATTTCATGTGATGAAAAACGGAAAGTGATTGAATTATTAGTGTGTTATAATTATAATCAGGGGTGATTTTAAGAACCCCCCCTAAATTTATATATATAATAAATGGGTGAATCCCCATGATACATAGGAAAAATTGAATGTTATTTTATCAATAATATAATATGTATATATAATTTTTTAGTGAATCTTTTAGTCAATTATATAATCTTGTAAAATCTTGGTGAATCTTTCACTGAATTATAAAATCTTGTAAAATCTTGGCGAATCTTTCATTGAATTATAAAACCCTATAAATTCTTGGCGAATTTTTGATAAATTACAAAACCATATATAATAATAGGAAAATGTATTCATTAAACTACAATATACTCATTTTACATATTTGGAAAAAGAAATATAATTTGCCCATCCTCTAGACAATGTTGCAAGCATCAGGGGTTGTGTTTGTCAAGGATCTCATTGTTATGATGCCTTATGACACTCCCAGTGGACGGACATGGTAGGAAACTCCATGTCAACAAAAAATGGTATCATACTAGATAGTAATGATGATGAATTTGAAGGACTGTTGAAATCCCAGTAAAGTGCACCACTAACCACTAGTAAATTGTGTTGGATGCCATTTATTATATCCCCTTGAGTGGGATATTTCTATTACATAAATCAAATCAAAAAATAACCTAAAGGGTGGTGCCCCTTCTACTACCCATTACAACATAAAGCATGCATGAATATTTCACCCTCTCTATTGTTTCATTATCTCCAAGTATCACCCTTGTTTTTTATCAAAGCATGCATGAATCTTTCACGATGGATCAAAGCACATTGACATGAAATACCATTACATCATAGACATGATCCAAAGAAAAATTGTAAAGCTACAGTACACAGCCACGAGCGAGCAGGTAGCTGATATCCTGACCAATCCATTGTCATTAAGAGAATTTGAGCAGATGAGAGGCAAGCTTTGTGTGGCTGAGAATGACTCCCTAGTTGAGATGGAGTGTTAAATTTGACAGCATCGGCAGTCATTCTCCAATGAGAGGCCATGTGGGCCACCCTGAGGCTAGTCAGGGAGATTTGTAGAATCAACCGATCTTATGAGGTATTGACAAAATCTAGGGGGAACATACAACCTATGTGATTCAAACCAAAATTTAGGACGAACGAGATGTTATATGATCTTGTGAGTCTAGCCAAGGAAAAGGCATAAGTCTTGTAAGTCAAAGACACAAGTCAAGATGTAAGTCTAATGCAAACGTCGGGGGGAATGTATAACCTCTGTGAGCATAGACAGTCTAGTGCAAAAGTTAGGGGGAACGTACAACCTCTATGAGCATAGATAGATTAGTGAAAAAGCCATGGGAAATGTACAACCTCTATGAGCCTAGTCAAACCTTGTGAGCCATGAGAAAAAGTCAAGGCATCTAGCAAAAGTTAGGTTGAATGTACAATTCCTATGAGTTAGAAATAAACAATCTTCCTTATGAAAATAAATGTAAATGTATTGATCTAGTGCGATGGCACATGTAACATTATCCACGAGGAAGAAATTTGAATTTCCATGTAATTAGTCGAGTTGTGAAGAGTTGAGTTGAATTTCAAGGCTAAGTTGTCAAACTCAAGTTGTGAAAGTCAAAGTTTCATGTCTAGGTCAAAGCGGTCAAAGCCAAAGTTGTCAAGTCATGCATGTCATGTTGCATGTTGCATGCATGCATGATGCATGACAAGTTTCATGCATGCATGATGCATGACAAGTTTCATGCATGACGAGTTGTATGCATGCATGTCAAGTGCATGTTGAGATTCTCTGCATGCATATCTAGTTGTATGTCGAGTTGCATGTCCAGTTCTAATTCGAGTTGCATGTCCAGTTCTAATTCGAGTTGAAGTCCAGTTCTAATTCGAAATAAGTGAAGTCTCAAGTCCAGTTCTAATTCGAACTAAGTTTAAGTTTAAAGTTGACATGTTGGGCTCTTAAATAAGCATGATATCATAAAAGCCTCAACTTTCTACAAAATCTGGTTTATCCTAGGTACCATTCTCGAAATGAAGGGAAAAAAAGCACTCTCAACCTTTATCCATAGTTGAAATCATTAAAATTTAATAAAAAAACTATTAATGAATAATAAAAGACTTGTCCAATTTTAATTCCTTAAAATTTTAGAAGTCATTCAACAACAACTAGGAACATTTCATCTCAGCTAAATCCTTTAATTTGAAACTCTTTTACCCTCAAGGACTTGAAAAGGAAGACGTCTTCTCCCCCAATGATATGAGAAACAAATAGTTTGAAATGGGATTTTTCCTTTTTGTCTTTTTTTTTTAATCTTAACTTTTGTCCAACCTTCATCCAAGAGGGTACGATGAATACTGCACTCCACGTGATTAAATAATTCAAATTGGCATTGGGAGGCCTTTGCATAACACCATTGTCATCAAGGAGTTAGGTCATCCACATAGCCAATCATGTCAAGATCAACATTAGGATTTAAATTTGCATATGATTCCACCCAATGGTTGATCAATTTTGGAGTGCTTCGACCAAGTGGGATTTGATTCATATACTTCTTTGACCATAAACCCAAGTACTTTCAACGTGACCTACGCCTTCTGCGGGTGGATGTGACCAAATTTCATGGCTCGGACCCCACTGGTTGGGTAACCCAAATGGAACATTATTTCTCTTTATACGACATTACAGATGACTTAGCCAAACTTCGATATGGTGTTCTCCATCTAGATCAAGAACGTTGGCAATGGTGGCAATGGAGAAAAACTTCCCATCAAGGGTATATTGCTTGGACACACTTTGTGGCAGAGCTTTATGAACGATTTGACACTAACACCAAGCATTTGGGCCATTTGAAAAAGTTGAAACAATCAAGAACAGTGTTTAGAACAATATATTCAGATGTAATAAAGGTCAATATTAATAAGGCCTTTCAATAAAATAGAATAAAGCGGATGTAAGAAGGCCTAATAGAAGCTTCTTCTAGAAGGATCTTCCTCTAGATGCTTCTTTTGATAGACATATTTAGTATAAATAGGAATCAAGGGTATGAGAACCCTAGCTTGGATATTATTGTAATAGAGCTATGCTCAACTAGAGGTTGCCCCCTCAAAGAGGCCCGTGAACATTGCTTTCAGAATCAAAGTGTTATTTATGTTGTTATTCATATATCATTTCAGTGATATTGTGGTGATTGTTCTGGTTATATTGCTATTATTCTGCCATTTCTAGCATTTTATTTATGTTCTGCATACTTTTTATATCTGGTATATTACATCTCAACATACAACAATTGTGACCTACAACTAGTTTTCTTAAAGAGAAAGAGGCATTGGTGAGGTGATGGTGTCCCTTCCCTCTCGGTTTCCTCGAATTTCACTTGAGAATTGGGACTTTGGTTGTACAAGTGCAAGTCCGAGTAATAACATTTTTGTGCCATTGTTGGGGACAAAGTCCAATTTTCACAGAAGATGAAATTAGAGGAGTTCTCAAATTTGAATATTTTTCCTGGTGACTCCATTGGAAGAAAAAAGACCTTGTTCTTTGTAGGTTTTGAATACTTTATGCTTGTAAGGTGGGACAAGCATCATTGTGAAGGAATTTTGCAGCTCACCTTGGTGAATCTATTGGATAAAGGTACGAATATTTCATTTGTGATTGAGTGTTTTATTGCACATAATGAAGGATGGTTTTCTGGGTGTGGCATGGAGTGTATCTTTCCCTTGATCATGATGATGTTCTAGGGTTCCCAAATAAGTTTCCCCCATAGTATATCATAATCTCTCAAAGTACAATGATTATCCTTCATGTCTTGCCTCACATGTCTTGTCACTTGTGAGATATTTATCCATGCTCTAAAGAAGACATAAAGACCTTTTAGTGGTATCATTTTTATGGCCATTGGAAATAAAGAAATGAGGATGGATAAGAAACTCTTGCGACCCAAAGAGTATCACATCTCTTAAGACTTTTGTTGAATAATTTCTCAAACATTGTGGTCCAAAATTTCAGAGATTTGAAGATACTTATCATGAGCTCTTAACAACCCTAGAAGAGGAAGTCTTTCTAGTCCTATTTGAGGATGAAAAAGGCATCCACAAAGAATAAGCATCTACCATCCTAGATGAATATGGAGCAACACTATATGAATATTGTCATAAAAATATTTTGCAGGGCCTTGGTACTGATGGGAGTGGATTCCACTCAGTGGAAATTCTTTGAGGACTTGTGTACCTGATTATGGCTTGGTTGAAGAATGTGTCATAGAATGAAAGGGAATCCCCATATCAATCTCTATTTCTATCAAAGAAATATATCTTCTTGAAGATAATGATTCTCCAAAATAAGAAGGAAACATTGTTTCCATTGTTACTAAAGCCACCATTGAAGGGTACACTGAAGAAAAATATGAGACAGTGTTGTGAAAAATTCCATTTGTCCGAGGACTTTTGAAAAATTGGAAGAATTTTATTGTGGAAGAACATAAAAGGGTGCAATTTTGAATCCTTTGGATGGTGATGAATCTTCCCCATAAAGAGAGCCATGCCCAGAATTTGAAAAAGTTGATATTAATATCCAAACAGAGGATGATGACAATTTGAATGAAGGGGATTGCACTAACACCAATGATCATGAGGAAGAAACCTATTCTATCCTAGAGAAAAATGAAGGCAACATTGACACAAATAAATAATAAGTTACAGTTCAAAAAGAACAATATGGCAATAGCCTTGATAAGTGCTTGACCAAAGGTTGTGATGCTTATTTTTTTGTCCAAGAGGAGGAACATCTTGCTCTTTTTGAATATGAAGATGGTGTTACTGAAGTGAATAACACCACATATCTGCAACAAAGGTACCCTCATGGTTTTCCTCTAGAATATGATTATGGCAAAGATGACAACATTGATATTCCAGCAAGTTGTGAGGGTGTCTTGAATGCAGATTCTGAAAATATCACCATACAAGGATTTGTTGATGCTAGAAAAGTCATTTTTTTTAAGTGGGATGAAAAGTAGGTATATGAAGATTAAAATATCAACATTTCACAAGATCTTGGATATGTTGGGGTTTTCCTAGAGGAAGAGAACAATCTGGATGTTGTAGGCTCATAAAAGGGGTTCAATAGTGGGCCAAATGAAACCTTCATACGTGGTTGCTTCTTGGAACAAAGAAATTCCAAATCATGTGTATTGTGTTTTGATGCATCACAAAAATATGATGACAAACACCAAAGGAAGGAGAGAGAAACAATACAAGCTGACAATGATCCTGGGGGAAACAATGGTCTAAAAAGGGACCTCAAATTTTCTCAGAATATAACCTCAATCCATGATGATACACCTTCTAGAGTCTGACCTTGAGGAATATTTTCACCTAGATGTTGTGCATCAAAACTAGTCAAATTATGATGTCTAGAAGAGAACATGAGATAATTATGATAATACCCTGGGTGTCCTTTCAACCTATGACTTGTTCACTAACATTTTTTGTGGTCTTGAGAGAAATGGAAAAA
>JZKD02S2178211.1:1172867-1204592 GCA_000966675.3 Picea glauca | reverse complement strand
TGAGCACTTGACCCAAAGCAATATACCTGCAACTAGTCCTCAACAACCAAGAAATGCAAGCATATGGTGATAATATATGTTGTTAGCACATTCAATAGCATAATCCATCAACATTCATAAAAAATATGCCCATGGAATAATAATTCAAATATTTGCAAGATGTTAATTGGAAAAGAAAAGAGTATTTATATTAAGATGTAATCAGGAGAAGTGAATGAGTTACAAACTTCTGTGTTGGCACGATTCAAAACTGAGAAAATAAGTTACTTCCAGTTGGGCCTCCACCACTTCAATCCTCCACCAAAGGCAAGCTCGTGTAAGAGAGACAATGAAGTTCTCAAATAAGAAAGAGAAGAGCTTGGGGGTTGAACAATGTGTTCAGACTTAAAGGATAAAGGGATGCAGACTCAATGTGAAGTGAATAATTCTTCCAAAGTAACTTTGCTCTCGAAGTTGAATTATTTCTCCTCTTTTCCATAGCTCGGATTTGGCCCATTTATATCCTTCAAGTGGAACTGAAGGAATCATTTTGAACATTTCCAGTATATGGAAGGCCAAGGATCATTGAGCTCATGACGTGACATGGAAACCCGACACCATTTTTCAATTTTGGGCACATTTCCCAATGTATGTAGGTTGTAGTGGTGAAACCTGCGTATATGCATGTTGTATAGTAGGCAATGTGTGTATATGTGGAAAAATTATATTTGTATCTCTGGGATTTGTAAAAAAGGGACTTCAAGTCTAAATAGGGAAATGGAAAAAGGCCTTATGTGCAAGATTGCATGGGGTGAGAAAAATATTGCTATAACATATGCCCCCTAATGTGTGAGGTCAGAGGAGTATTTGTGATGGCTGAAATACATTATAAAAACCCAAAAGTAGAGTAATGGGGACCCAACTGGAAGAACTAGTTGCACATACAATATGTATTGACTTTGCGTACATGGCTGCCAATTTGAATTACAGTGTAGATCCATGTGAAAATATACCAAACAATTATCCATGGCCATGAATAGGAAAATACAAATCCGGTTACATGCCAAAGGTTGTCATAGTCATGAACAAGGCCCAGTAAAACCAATATCAAAATCAATATGAAGATATCTATATACAATGGAGTACAATATGATCTACCATGATCACTAAATTCACACAGGTACTGGTCCAATGAAAAGGTAGCAACAAATTAGGAAAGTTGCAGCTACATATTGATGTCTTCAAGTCTTCTACACAATCCTCCAAAGGTGCAAGTCTACATCGTGTGATTAAAGGAATTGAGGTCGAACACAATGAGACTTCGTTTGATTACCAATCATTGAGGTATACCTTTAAAAAACGTGAGACATCCTATCTATCATGAAAGTAGGTATCAAGGCACCCAGTACATTCTTACAAGTGTAAATAAAGGAGTCAAGGTCGAACACTTGAATAATCCATCGATCAGGAGACATTGATGTATTCCCAACTGTCGATGGCGAGAGAACTTGCCACTAATGAGTACAAGCTTCTAGGTACTCATAGGACTCTAGGTCTTGTCTCCAGAATAGATGAGTTGGATTCAATGGAAGGAGACCCGCTGAAAGGAGAGAATTAAGGCATCTCTCATCATTCAGCACGAGGTACAAAGTAGGAGTTTGATGATTTGGAGGAAATTGGATGAATAACATGTTCACGAACCAACAACCATGTGCGTATTTCACATGTGCCAAGTGAAAGTGGTACACAAAAAAGACCCTTTGAAAAGAAGCCAATGAGGAAAATTACTGACAAAGGTGAGGAAACCACCAATAAGGCTAATGGCCTCTAAGACACTGCACGAATCCCAATGTGTGAATAGATGTCTTGTCGTCGAACACAAGGGAAACCACCTAGTCAATGACCAATGATGAAATGTCAACTGTTGGGTTCAAGGTTACCTACCAATGAGGAAAGTAGGACTAGGGTGCGTAATAGGACTACCACTTCATGTGATTCTGAGAAAAAATGAGGGTATGGCCAACATGCAAAGTCAAGAGTTTTGAGTAATGGTCGACACAGGTTGATAGACATCCTTTGAATAAGAGCATGAGACATATGGAAGACTTTGGAAACATAGAATCAATGATGAAACCATGAGATGCAGGAGGCATCAATCAAACTCTCCATAGGGACTGGAAGAGTAACCAGTCGGGGGAGTAAACTCTCTGTAACAAGATCAACATCCTAAGGCCATGTTAAACCCAAAATTATGATGACAAGTGGACTCAACAAATTTTTTCTTTGTTCAAAGACGACACGATTGTTGCCAATATAATATAATACTCTGTTCTCGCCTCTCTTTTTTTGTTTTTTCCTAGTCAAATGAATGTTATGATACAAAGGAGGAAATGAGTGTCACAAGTAAGAAAAACTAGTTCCAATAGTGGAACATACCTATTCTCAATGCATGGAAGTGCATGCGGGAGATGGACACTCGGGGCAATGTTACCTCCTGGGTATAGGGTGTCAAGTTGTAAAGGATATAAACAAGGATCTTCTCAATTGAGGATGCAAAACTGTTGAGGTAAACGGTTTATAACACAAAGCGAGAACCGGCCATAGGCTCAATAATGCAAGCAAGGGCATGAGATGCAATCACAACCTAAAACCAAAAAATGTCTTTCTTCATAATATTAGTCTACTTGGTGTGAAAAAGGGATAAACTTGTACCCAATAGATGTCCTTTCAAATTCAATTTATGAATGTGAAAGAGACAAGTTCACTCGCCAATCTTTTCACTTTTTGAAAATGAGTTGGAAAAGAGATTAAATCAAACTCAGTTGGGAGTCCTCTAGGTATAGATCAGCATGTTTATGAGTGAGAAATAAATCTTAGCATAAATTCATGTATTAGATATATGGGACTCTCGGTCCTACAGAAAAAATCTCTACATGGGCACCAAATGGAGCAGAGGATCTAACTAGGGTACCCATGTATGGTAAGTCTCTACCATTTGATATTGACATGTCTTGTAGTAGATGGAGGGTTATGCATTGATAAAAAATGGGTTTGTACCTAAGGCATATGAGCGATAGTTATAGGATAATGAAAGTGTGCATGATGGAATGGATACCATCCTATCTGTTGGGTAGCGAAAAAAAATACATGTTTGTAGTTATGAACAGTCAACATAACACTAAAAACCACAAGAATCCCTGGTGAAAACTACAAAAACCAACTCAATTCACTGTTGTATTAGTCGATTAGGCGAAAATACGATCAAAAACTATGTAAAGTGTGTAAAAAGTCCTATAAATAGTAATAAAAAACCAATTTTACTATGTCATTTGACTTTTTTACCCAAATAGTGAATTTTGGACCAAATTACCTTCGATCTTCAACTGGTGATTGCAGGAGTGTCGAGTGACGGAATCAGCCACCGTTTGGACTAAGTAATTCCTCTTCCCCTCCTCTTCTTTCTAATGGATTACATTTTGTATTTAGGTTTCAAATTTTAATTTATTTAAGGAGAAAATTAGAGATTTAGGTGTATGCGGGCTACTATTCATCGGGTCGCATATACGCGTGGTTATATGCGGTTGTGGAAAAGACAACCAGCATATACATATCCCTATACATGATTGTGAATGTTGCAGCCCACGTGTATGTCTGTAAACAAAGTTTTTTGTTGTTTATAACTCAAAAAGTGATGTTTCTCTGGCAGGATGGTGCTAGAATGGAGGGAAAGGGAACATGAGGAGGTAGATGTCGTTGTGGAAAGAGATACAGGGGCCCAAATGGCCTTGAAACGATGTAGTTTGTACAATGTTTTGGTGCTCAAATGGATGAGGGCCAAAGTGAGGTTGCTACAGTTGCTCGTGGATTAATGGGATCCAAACAGTGAGAGCTTCAACCTTGATGGGAAACAATTAAGGATTGAAGTCGAGGATATATATTTCTTAATGGGGTTGTCGTGTTGAGGTGAGGTGGTGAACCTCAAATCCCATGGATCTGGAAGTGGCATGAATATATAAGAGTACATATATGCTCACTGTATAGCAGGGACCGAGAAGGTCAGGAGTGAACTCCTCATCAGAGCGATAAACAATCTAAGCCTCACGATTGTTGTCCTCATTTTGACCTAGATCACGGGATCGGATTTGTTGCACCAGGCATAGAGGCCGCTTATGTTCTACTCCATAGATTGTTTGAGACCCACGGTGTACAATTGGTGCACCTCGCTACTGGATAATTTGAAGATCCAGTTGACAGAATGCAAACAAGGTGACAAGAGGAACTTCAAGTTTGGATCCATCTTGTGTAGCTTTTTATTCAAGCGGGTTCCAGGTTTGGTACCTAGAGTTTATATCATTCCTCGAGGACCTCACAATACATCCATGGCACGGTGGACCGAGGTGATGATACGACAGGAGGAGGTCAGATGCCCACACCCTACAACGATGATTTATTTTACTGGTGGAGATGACAGGTCATTTCTCTGGATGACTACCCCTATGAAAGGATAGACTTCAGAGGGGACCCTCACATGCCATTTCCACTAGGGACCACCTATGGGGACATAGCTATGTCAAAGTTTTTAAATATTTCATTTTTTTTTATTTTTTTATAAGAAAACAAAAATATTTTTGGATGATGTTTAAGTACTAACTAGACATGTATGTGATGTAGACATAGGTCCACGATGGTCAGACGGGATTCCATGACATTGTTGGAGGCACCAAGGAGATGAGGCAGTGGGAGGAGAAGCAGAGAGAGTCCTTCAAAACATGCAGGGAAACTTGTATCATTTGACACATAGAATTCTGATGGTTCAGGTAGAGGATCTGTCTGAGGCCATGCAACGGCAGTTGGTTGGTGTGCCCAAAGCTTGGGTGCGACTCTTTCGACATCTTGCAAATGTCGTAGTTTGTTATCATGACCCACATATGGCACCACGTGCATAGATGTCATAGATTTTGTATTATCAGTTGTATATGTGTATTGAGGGTGTTGGCCCCAATTTTTTACTATAAACAACATATTTTTTAAAATATATATAAAACATGGTTCTTCGACTTTACTTATACTACAATGTGTACATTGATGAGAATGTTTATTTTCCTTAGTTATGTGACAAACACCAATCTAAAACGAAATTAGCATAAGCATTAGATACATAATTAGAACTCCTAGGTATGTGATGATAAGTAATAAAATCAAACTGTCGTTCTAAAAGGCATACCTGAAGGAATCGTCGGAGAAATGTAGAGTCACTCACACGGTAATTGTCATTCAACTAACATACTACTAACTAGGAATCTAGGCGAACATCCAAAGAGAGAATACCATGTGAAATGGAATCGTGCAAAAGTTATATAACGACGCTATATTCAGCCACATTATTCATGGATGGCCCTAGGCATACACCACTTGAATACACCAGTAGACCCTCGAGTGAGTAAACCACCCAAGCGATGGAAGCCAAGTTTTGTGTATGACGACTGACTCTGTCTACCAATCCTAAGTAAACCAAAGACTCTGCTGACATCTGCCAACCAAGGGAAAACTCGATAAGAAAGCCGAAGACAACAAATAAAGAGAAAAGATATATACACTAAATTACATTAGTATACAAATATTTACGCCCAATATTGGGGCTCACGTGTAATATATTTTCAAGTAGAACCCATTCCTGGGCTCGACCAACATGTTTTCTTCATAATATTCTAATTCATAGGCTCCTTTTTCTAAGACACGTCACACGATATAGGGATTGTGCCACATGGGTTTGAACTTGCTTGCCCCCAGTAGTTATTTAGCTTGATCATATAAAAGGACAAATTCACCCTCAGTGTACAACTGAGGATAGAAAAACTTATCATATTGGACCTTGACACATATTTTATTCACCTCGATAGTCATAGAGGCATCTTGACACTGTTCGTCAAGGATATCTAGGTGTACGAGGCACCACTCAAGATCAAAAGTGTTAGGGAGGAGCGTAAGTGAAAATCTAAGAGAAGGGATTCCACATTCAATAGGTAAAATAAACTCCACACCGTGTACTAACTAGAAAAGAGGAAATATGGTGGCAGTCTTGACCGAGGTTTGGTATGCCTAGAGTGCAGGATATAGCATAATATGGCAGTCATATTTGTTCTGGATGACAATTTTCTGCAAAATTGTCTTGAGAGACTTGTTGACAGCCTCTACCTGTCCATTTTCCTGTGGGTAGTAAGGGGAAGAATTACCATGCTTAAACCCTAACTTGGATGCTATCTCTTCCATCATTTCATTCTGAAAGTGACTATCATGATCAGTGACAATCTCACTTGGGATACCAAACCTGACAATAATTTGATTGAATACGAACAAGGCTGCAATATTCCCATCAGATTTAATGATAGGCATGGTCTTGGTCCAATCAGCAAAGTAGTCTACAACCACCATAATGTGTTGATGCCCCCCAACCAAAGTTGGGTTACAATCCGCAAAGTCTACAACCTACTTGGTGAAGGGACTAATGATAATGACTAGATGGAGAGGGGCTATATGCGAGTGCATTTTCCGAGTGAACACCTTGCAAGGGTGACAATTCTTAACCGCTTCAACTCAATCCTTAAAGAAAGATGGCCAGAAATAATCAGCCCACAAAATTTTATGGGTTGTCGCAAGCCCGGATAGATGACCACCACAAGCCCCATTGTGGAAATCATTTAGAACTGACTCATATTCTTCATGATTTAAACAATGACATAGGATATTGTCTATTCCTCAATTATACAGAGTTTCCTCGATGATAATGTAATTCTTGGCTTGGTATCATATACTTTGTCAATCATCTTGCGAGAGATGTTGAGGGAACTTCAAATTTTGAAAATAGAGAACAATGTATCCATACTAGGGGTCAAACGATGAGACAAGAAAAATGTGTTCATCCGAAAAAGAATCAACATGAATAACATCCTCATCCAATCATGCGAAGTCAGATATTAACTCTGCAAAGACTAGTGATTTTTTCGATTTCGCAAAAGCAAATTCGAGATCAAATTATTGTAAAATGACAATCCATTTATTGTATTTTCCCCCTATGATACGCCTAGTAAGGATGTATTGAAATGGATTGACATCAGAAACAACAGTAGTTTTGCAAAGAAATATATAATGGTGTAATCGTTGGACTGCGTGGACGACAGCCAAAGCTAGTTTTTCAACATGAGAATATTTGAGCTCGGGACCGACTAAGTTTCGACTAAGATAGTAGATGATGTTCTCGCAGAGCTCATCATCCTCCTAAACCAAAACCATACCAATCATCTCTTTGGATGTGGCGACATAAAGAAAGTAATCCCTACTATAGTCAGGAGACTTCAACAGAGGCGTCGATACCAAGGATTTATTCAAATCATCGAAGGATTCTTGGGCCCACTCATCCCAGATAAAAGGGGTGTCCTTCTTCACAAGACACATGAAACCCTTAGAAATATTGGCATAGTTTAGTATAAACCCATGTAAAAATTTAGATTTTCCTTGTAAACCTTGAAGTTGTCGAATAGTGAGCAGGGAAGGCAATCAAAGTATTTCCTCAACCTTTGATGGGTCTACCATGATCTCGATCTCAGAGAATAAAAATCCTAGAAGACGTCTAGACCTAACGCAAAAGATTCATTTATGAGGGTTCAACCAGTTTCTATAATGATGACATCTTTCAAAAACTAGTCAAAGGTGCTTAGGGTGATCCACTCTCTTACGACAGTGAGCAAAAAGATCGTCAAGATAATCTTTGACTATATGCCTAATATCGTGGAATGCGAAGGTCATAACACGTTGGAAGGTTGATCTAGCATTTTTAAGGCCTACAGGAATCTTCTGGTATGTGAAAGTACCCCAAGGAAAAATAAATGTTGTCTTATGTTGATCCTTGGGTTTAATTTGAATTTGGTAATAACCTGAAAATATGTCCATGAAAGAAAAAACTTGGCTTCCCGCACACTCATCGAGAATCCGATCAATAAAAGGTGTCATAAAGTTGTCTTTAGGACATGCTTTGTTCAGGTCATGAAATTCCATGCATACATGGATGGTTCCTTGCTTCTTATTCATAGGAGCGGGATTGGATACCCATTCAGTCAAGGGAACCAGGTAGATAAATCATGCATTAAGTAGTTTCTCTATCTCNCTGACAATAATTTGATTGAATACGAACAAGGCTGCAATATTCCCATCAGATTTAATGATAGGCATGGTCTTGGTCCAATTAGCAAAGTAGTCTACAGCCACCATAATGTGTTGATGCCCCCCAACCAAAGTTGGGTTATAATCCGCAAAGTCTACAACCTACTTGGTGAAGGGACTAATGATAATGACTAGATGGAGAGGGGCTATATGCGAGTGCATTTTCTAAGTGAACACCTTGCAAGGGTGACAATTCTTAACTGCTTCAACTCAATCCTTAAAGAAAGATGGCCAGAAATAATCAGCCCACAAAAATTTTATGGGTTGTCGCAAGCCCGGATAGATGACCACCACAAGCCCCATTGTGGAAATCATTTAGAACTGACTCAGATTCTTCATGATTTAAACAATGACATAGGATATTGTCTATTCCTCAATTATACAGAGTTTCCTCGATGATAATGTAATTCTTGGCTTGGTATCATATACTTCGTCAATCATCTTGCGAGAGATGTTGAGGGAACTTCAAATTTTTAAAATAGAGAACAATGTATCCATACCAGGGGTCAAACGATGAGACAAGAAAAATGTGTTCATCCGAAAAAGAATCAACATGAATAACATCCTCATCCAATCATGCGAAGTCAGATATTAACTCTGCAAAGACTAGTGATTTTTTCGATTTCGCAAAAGCAAATTCGAGATCAAATTATTGTAAAATGACAATCCATTTATTGTATTTTCCCCCTATGATACGCCTAGTAAGGATGTATTGAAATGGATTGACATCAGAAACAACAGTAGTTTTGCAAAGAAATATATAATGGTGTAATCGTTGGACTGCGTGGACGACAGCCAAAGCTAGTTTTTCAACATGAGAATATTTGAGCTCGGGACCGACTAAGTTTCGACTAAGATAGTAGATGATGTTCTCGCAGAGCTCATCATCCTCCTAAACCAAAACCATACCAATCATCTCTTTGGATGTGGCGACATAAAGAAAGTAATCCCTACTATAGTCAGGAGACTTCAACAGAGGCGTCGATACCAAGGATTTATTCAAATCATCGAAGGATTCTTGGGCCCACTCATCCCAGATAAAAGGGGTGTCCTTCTTCACAAGACACATGAAACCCTTAGAAATATTGGCATAGTTTAGTATAAACCCATGTAAAAATTTAGATTTTCCTTGTAAACCTTGAAGTTGTCGAATAGTGAGCAGGGAAGGCAATCAAAGTATTTCCTCAACCTTTGATGGGTCTACCATGATCTCGATCTCAGAGAATAAAAATCCTAGAAGACGTCTAGACCTAACGCAAAAGATTCATTTATGAGGGTTCAACCAGTTTCTATAATGATGACATCTTTCAAAAACTAGTCAAAGGTGCTTAGGGTGATCCACTCTCTTACGACAGTGAGCAAAAAGATCGTCAAGATAATCTTTGACTATATGCCTAATATCGTGGAATGCGAAGGTCATAACACGTTGGAAGGTTGATCTAGCATTTTTAAGGCCTACAGGAATCTTCTGGTATGTGAAAGTACCCCAAGGAAAAATAAATGTTGTCTTATGTTGATCCTTGGGTTTAATTTGAATTTGGTAATAACCTGAAAATATGTCCATGAAAGAAAAAACTTGGCTTCCCGCACACTCATCGAGAATCCGATCAATAAAAGGTGTCATAAAGTTGTCTTTAGGACATGCTTTGTTCAGGTCATGAAATTCCATGCATACATGGATGGTTCCTTGCTTCTTATTCATAGGAGCGGGATTGGATACCCATTCAGTCAAGGGAACCAGGTAGATAAATCATGCATTAAGTAGTTTCTCTATCTCAGCCTTAATAGCAGAGACCTTCCGGAGATTGATAGCTCTAAGATGTTGTCGAACAGGCTTGACATCCAGGTAAGTTTTAATCTCATGCTTGACGGTTCGAGGGTCAATTCTTGGCATCTCTTCATATGACCAAGAAAATACATCTCGAAATTCCTTGAAGTGCTCAGTGTAGATCATGATTTCTTCTAGTGAACAATCTGCACTGATGTGTACATTTTCAATCTTACCAGGGGTATGAGAGATATCGATCATGACGATAGGAGATATACTCTCCATATTTCCTTCATCATAAATGTCATGCATATCAATTGGAACTATGGTGTGATCGACTATCTCGCTCAAAGTAAATGGAAAGACACTTGTTCGATCCTAACAAGCTCTGGGAGAAAATAAGAGCAATGATGCATATCATCCAAAGGTTTTTCAGAACCATTCATGGCCTCGATGATAGATTCATCTAAGGGAAAAGTCTCATCGAGGCATTCATGTGAACAATATGATGAAGTGGCCCACACGGGCTTAAGAATAGAATCATCCTCGTCCATCGGTGAGGTAATAGGATCAGGATCAGATGAAGAGTCTAGAACAACTTGATATGTTATCTCCGTTGTTGATAGTGGCATGGCCATTCCAACATGAAATTCACCTTCACAAGACATAGTTGAGGAAGAAAGGGTCGAAGGATCGTTAAAATAGGAAGTTTGGAAAGGAACAGACCTCTCTGACGAAACGAGCCTACTGGACATGGTGTAAACATGGTGAATCAGTGCCATGAAGTCGAAGGTACCCATAAGGGATGAATACATTTATACATAGATATTATCAGTTTTCAGCTGAGAATTGTTGACCACGGGGATCAATGGTCCAACAGATTCACTTGGGATAGCATACGCAAAGGATAACTGGTCGACCATCATGATCTTCCCATCATGAGGGAAACAAAGAGTGTGGAATATAGTCATAGCATAAGTCCAATTGCATCCTAGTAACAAGTTATAATTAAGGGGCGCATCAACCACCTCAACATCCACCTCTACCATATTCCCACCTAACTAGACCAGAAAGGCAGGAATAATACCATGAGGGTGGAAAGAACGCCTGTCAAAATTAGTCAACATGGTCAAATTTTCAGAGAGAGTTGGATATCTAAGATCTTTCCAATAGATCAGGGACATCATACATTTTTCAATGCCTTCATCAACAACCGCATGCTTGATGGTATACTTTGATTAACCCATGTGGATTTGGAATGCCACATGGTAAGTAAAGCGAGGCTTCACATCTATGAAGTCAAAATTGATAACTTTCAAGCCACTGGGGTCTAGAGCTCCTAACCCAGATAGCAATGTATTCCTTAGTGAAGGACACATTTGGAGTACCTCCAAGGCCTACATCGCACAAGGGGTTTGACCCAGGTCCTCAATAATAGAGTAATTTTGGGCAGCTCTAGCATTTGGATTATGGGTAGAGAACTTGATAAATCCTTTCGGAATATGACGTAGTGGCTCTAGTTTTTCAATCTGCAAGGGCGTCTCCAGAGGAGGAGGAGATTCTAGACCAGGTACAGTTTGTGGAGAATTATAATCATGAGACCGAATGGCTACATTAACCTGAGAATTGACCATATTGATGCACAAATGGTCATCATCTTGTGCTGGTGGGTTTTGACTCCCACCAATCACATTTCCAACATTTGAGGAGCTCAAGGCCATGTTTTGGTTATGTGGAAAAGGATTCATCAGCACAACGGGTGGTAGAGACAAGAGCCTCATATCTTCTGCAAGTTTGGGGAATAAATGAGTAAGATGATCATGTGTACAAAGATTACAGGGAAATTTTACCTTACGCCTTTCTTTCTTTCCCTCACCAGCATTGTTATTCATCCTCTCATTATTACCATTGTCCTTGGGTTTATTATTATTCTTCCCACCCTTATGATTATTATGATGTATTTTCTTCTTATTTCCACATGGTTGTTGGTTACCATTTGGGTCAGTCGATGATTGCACAAATTGTACATCTGCTGACTTAGTGGGATTGAAAGACACAGAAGAAGTTGGCTCTCCTACGAACTGGTTTAGAGACAACTCTTTCAAATGGCTTGTCATCGAGCCTACAAGTTTCACATTGGTGGAGCCTACAATGCCATTGGCATGAGGTTCGGGCTTTTGTCTAGGGTCATAGTTTGACCTCGGTGTATCTGGAAGAATCTCTTATAACATCCTAGACTAAGAGTATATAAGATCTAACTGTTGGGCTTTGAAGATTGTGTCTTCCTCATATGTAACCTTGGATGTAGAAACATCCTTAGAAATAGGAGGTTGTAAGGACTTAAGGAACCATTCTAACAGAAATTATGGGGGTATGAAGGTATTGATCAACCTCTTCTGTCTACTCCACTCTTGTATGTGATCAGATATATGAGTGGCTTTGTCCTGGCGTAAGGTCGATAGAAGTTCTAGGCCAAAATCGTAACGAACTAGAAATTGTAAGTGGTTAAGGAAGACTAGCACCATCTGACTAAAGGTCTTGTATGCCCCCCTAGGTAGCTCGATATACCATTTCATGGAAACCCCTATGAAGGTGCATTGAAATAATATTAACTGAATGGAATTGTTGTTAAGGGAATTCGAAGAGCACCATAAGTGAAAGGTGGTAACGTGATCACCAGGGTCCTCGCCATTCTTTCCTTCAAATTTTGTAATATCCGAAGGAAGCTTGTTGGGAATGGCGGGCCATGTAGGATCATGACACACAACATCGTTCATCAACTTAGACAAGTCTGTCAAGTTGATTATGGCCATAAAATTGAGACGAGGTTGCGACATCTGGCCCCAAGCTCCCTGGAAAGATTCTGTTTGGGGAATCACAACCCATCCAAGGTTCTGGTAAGCACCATGGCCCTGTCCAGGATTGTAAAACTCTCCTCCAAGCTAATTCATAAGGCGTTGGTTGGGCATCATTCCAGTAGGAATTTTTTGATGAGGGTTATAAAAACTGCCCTCAGCTGGAGTGGCTCTAGGTTGGGGGTTTCCTAAGGTGTGAAAATGGCCTCCTTCGGGTGTGAATCCAGAGGATAAATGTGGATTTGTCATTCCAAACGTGTTGGTCATAATAGGCACTGAGGAGGTGAGCGTAAAGGATGGAACTTGAGTAAAATCTTGTCCTCCAAGTTGGTTATTCCACCCAGAAGCAACAGGATTAGACCTGGGGTTAAAAGAAGGAATGCCTCCCACAGTAGAAGTTGTTTGAGGGATCTGGGAGCCACCAAATGAGAATGGATTATAAGGAGGATTTGTGCCCCCAAGTCCAATTCTAGCGTTAGGGATAGCAGTTGGGATCGAGTTTGAAAACAGCGAAGCAAAATTTGGCATACCATAGGAAAAAGGACTAGTGGCCATCGGGATGGACTGAACATTATATCCTAGTGAGTGACCAAGAGACCCAAATGAGTGTTGGTCACTATAATTGCTTATTTAACTAAACAATCAAGTGATACATAAATTGTCAACCTAGGGAAGTCTGTTTATTTCAAAGGTAATCATGCACTGTATATGCTCAATCTCAAAAGCAACCTAGAGTTGTAGTAAAAATATATTAGTCACACTTTTGCCTTGAACAAACTGAAGTTCTAACTTGAATTACAGGAAAGAAATCTACCTATTGNATTCCATGCATACATGGATGGTTCCTTGCTTCTTATTCATAGGAGCGGGATTGGATACCCATTCAGTCAAGGGAACCAGGTAGATAAATCATGCATTAAGTAGTTTCTCTATCTCAGCCTTAATAGCAGAGACCTTCCGGAGATTGATAGCTCTAAGATGTTGTCGAACAGGCTTGACATCCAGGTAAGTTTTAATCTCATGCTTGACGGTTCGAGGGTCAATTCTTGGCATCTCTTCATATGACCAAGAAAATACATCTCGAAATTCCTTGAAGTGCTCAGTGTAGATCATGATTTCTTCTAGTGAACAATCTGCACTGATGTGTACATTTTCAATCTTACCAGGGGTATGAGAGATATCGATCATGACGATAGGAGATATACTCTCCATATTTCCTTCATCATAAATGTCATGCATATCAATTGGAACTATGGTGTGATCGACTATCTCGCTCAAAGTAAATGGAAAGACACTTGTTCGATCCTAACAAGCTCTGGGAGAAAATAAGAGCAATGATGCATATCATCCAAAGGTTTTTCAGAACCATTCATGGCCTCGATGATAGATTCATCTAAGGGAAAAGTCTCATCGAGGCATTCATGTGAACAATATGATGAAGTGGCCCACACGGGCTTAAGAATAGAATCATCCTCGTCCATCGGTGAGGTAATAGGATCAGGATCAGATGAAGAGTCTAGAACAACTTGATATGTTATCTCCGTTGTTGATAGTGGCATGGCCATTCCAACATGAAATTCACCTTCACAAGACATAGTTGAGGAAGAAAGGGTCGAAGGATCGTTAAAATAGGAAGTTTGGAAAGGAACAGACCTCTCTGACGAAACGAGCCTACTGGACATGGTGTAAACATGGTGAATCAGTGCCATGAAGTCGAAGGTACCCATAAGGGATGAATACATTTATACATAGATATTATCAGTTTTCAGCTGAGAATTGTTGACCACGGGGATCAATGGTCCAACAGATTCACTTGGGATAGCATACGCAAAGGATAACTGGTCGACCATCATGATCTTCCCATCATGAGGGAAACAAAGAGTGTGGAATATAGTCATAGCATAAGTCCAATTGCATCCTAGTAACAAGTTATAATTAAGGGGCGCATCAACCACCTCAACATCCACCTCTACCATATTCCCACCTAACTAGACCAGAAAGGCAGGAATAATACCATGAGGGTGGAAAGAACGCCTGTCAAAATTAGTCAACATGGTCAAATTTTCAGAGAGAGTTGGATATCTAAGATCTTTCCAATAGATCAGGGACATCATACATTTTTCAATGCCTTCATCAACAACCGCATGCTTGATGGTATACTTTGATTAACCCATGTGGATTTGGAATGCCACATGGTAAGTAAAGCGAGGCTTCACATCTATGAAGTCAAAATTGATAACTTTCAAGCCACTGGGGTCTAGAGCTCCTAACCCAGATAGCAATGTATTCCTTAGTGAAGGACACATTTGGAGTACCTCCAAGGCCTACATCGCACAAGGGGTTTGACCCAGGTCCTCAATAATAGAGTAATTTTGGGCAGCTCTAGCATTTGGATTATGGGTAGAGAACTTGATAAATCCTTTCGGAATATGACGTAGTGGCTCTAGTTTTTCAATCTGCAAGGGCGTCTCCAGAGGAGGAGGAGATTCTAGACCAGGTACAGTTTGTGGAGAATTATAATCATGAGACCGAATGGCTACATTAACCTGAGAATTGACCATATTGATGCACAAATGGTCATCATCTTGTGCTGGTGGGTTTTGACTCCCACCAATCACATTTCCAACATTTGAGGAGCTCAAGGCCATGTTTTGGTTATGTGGAAAAGGATTCATCAGCACAACGGGTGGTAGAGACAAGAGCCTCATATCTTCTGCAAGTTTGGGGAATAAATGAGTAAGATGATCATGTGTACAAAGATTACAGGGAAATTTTACCTTACGCCTTTCTTTCTTTCCCTCACCAGCATTGTTATTCATCCTCTCATTATTACCATTGTCCTTGGGTTTATTATTATTCTTCCCACCCTTATGATTATTATGATGTATTTTCTTCTTATTTCCACATGGTTGTTGGTTACCATTTGGGTCAGTCGATGATTGCACAAATTGTACATCTGCTGACTTAGTGGGATTGAAAGACACAGAAGAAGTTGGCTCTCCTACGAACTGGTTTAGAGACAACTCTTTCAAATGGCTTGTCATCGAGCCTACAAGTTTCACATTGGTGGAGCCTACAATGCCATTGGCATGAGGTTCGGGCTTTTGTCTAGGGTCATAGTTTGACCTCGGTGTATCTGGAAGAATCTCTTATAACATCCTAGACTAAGAGTATATAAGATCTAACTGTTGGGCTTTGAAGATTGTGTCTTCCTCATATGTAACCTTGGATGTAGAAACATCCTTAGAAATAGGAGGTTGTAAGGACTTAAGGAACCATTCTAACAGAAATTATGGGGGTATGAAGGTATTGATCAACCTCTTCTGTCTACTCCACTCTTGTATGTGATCAGATATATGAGTGGCTTTGTCCTGGCGTAAGGTCGATAGAAGTTCTAGGCCAAAATCGTAACGAACTAGAAATTGTAAGTGGTTAAGGAAGACTAGCACCATCTGACTAAAGGTCTTGTATGCCCCCCTAGGTAGCTCGATATACCATTTCATGGAAACCCCTATGAAGGTGCATTGAAATAATATTAACTGAATGGAATTGTTGTTAAGGGAATTCGAAGAGCACCATAAGTGAAAGGTGGTAACGTGATCACCAGGGTCCTCGCCATTCTTTCCTTCAAATTTTGGAATATCCAAAGGAAGCTTGTTGGGAATGGCGGGCCATGTAGGATCATGACACACAACATCGTTCATCAACTTAGACAAGTCTGTCAAGTTGATTATGTCCATAAAATTGAGACGAGGTTGCGACATCTGGCCCCAAGCTCCCTGGAAAGATTATGTTTGGGGAATCACAACCCATCCAAGGTTCTGGTAAGCACCATGGCCCTGTCCAGGATTGTAAAAATCTCCTCCAAGATAATTCATAAGGCGTTGGTTGGGCATCATTCCAGTAGGAATTTTTTGATGAGGGTTATAAAAAATGCCCTCAGCTGGAGTGGCTCTAGGTTGGGGGTTTCCTAAGGTGTGAAAATGGCCTCCTTCGGGTGTGAATCCAGAGGATAAATGTGGATTTGTCATTCCAAACGTGTTGGTCAGAATAGGCACTGAGGAGGTGAGCGTAAAGGATGGAACTTGAGTAAAATCTTGTCCTCCAAGTTGGTTATTCCACCCAGAAGCAACAGGATTAGACCTAGGGTTAAAAGAAGGAATGCCTCCCACAGTAGAAGTTGTTTGAGGGATCTGGGAGCCACCAAATGAGAATGGATTATAAGGAGGATTTGTGCCCCCAAGTCCAATTCTAGCGTTAGGGCTAGCAGTTGGGATCGAGTTTGAAAACTGCGAAGCAAAATTTGGCATACCATAGGAAAAAGGACTAGTGGCCATCGGGATGGACTGAACATTATATCCTAGTGAGTGACCAAGAGACCCAAATGGGTGTTGGTCACTATAATTGCTTATTTAACTAAACAATCAAGTGATACATAAATTGTCAACCTAGGGAAGTCTGTTTATTTCAAAGGTAATCATGCACTGTATATGCTCAAACTCAAAAGCAACCTAGAGTTGTAGTAAAAATATATTAGTCACACTTTTGCCTTGAACAAACTGAAGTTCTAACTTGAATTACAGGAAAGAAATCTACCTATTGTAGAGTTCAATGTTTAAAGAAATAATTGTCCAAAGAATCCTGGATTACATTAAGAAAATAACAACCTGGAAAAGAAATCTTTCAGGACACTGCAAAAAGGAAAGACTAACTATTCTATAACCAGAGAACAGGACCCTATTCCCAAAGCAGGAATCTTCAGCACCTGTTTCCGATCACCACACTTTTATGAACTCATTTCTAATTGAGATAATTGACATGCACTGAAGGCTAAATACCTTTAATAGAGAACAATACCCTATTCCCCAAACAGGAATCTTCAGCACCTGTTTCTTATTAGCACACTTTCATGAACTCATTACTAATTGAAATAATTGGCATGCACTTAAGGCTAAGAATCTCTAACAGAGAACATGACCCTATTTCCCAAGAAGGAATCTTCAGCACCTGTCCCTGATTATCAAGCTTTCATAAATTCACCAAACATGATTGATAACTAGAATGATTAATAGTTACCCAAGCATGAATCATATGAAAACAATGTAACAATCAGTAAAGCGGAGTTTCAGCAAGACAGAGTTTAGTAAAGTAGTGTTTTAGCAAAACAAAGTTCAGTAAAGTAGTGTTTCAGCAAAACAAAATTTAATCAAGGCATGAACAAAAATAACACTAACACATTACAAAGCTAATGGGTGAATATTGTGAAGAAGGTGGGCCCTCCCTTCTCACAAGATTCCCCTAAAATGAAAGGAACTAGAGAGAAATGCTCAGAACAGTCTTTTATTCATATGTCAACTATATCATATTACAATCTGAAGTGAAACACATCTTTCTCTGTAAAATCCTTTCTTTTTCAAAAAGAAGGTCCTCTCTAATGGTGATTTCCTCTTATTTAAAGAGGAGAATCCCCTCGATAMAATTTGATCATCAAATTACATTTGCACATCTRAATCCTATTCTTAGTCAGATCCAATTTCTATACTAGAATAGGGTATCCTAGTCTCCCRTAACAGAATGTTATTACAAGTGTTGAGTGAGGTGTTGTTGTTGCAGCTRGAGTAACAGMTTMTTTATTTGTCTTCGTGTTACTGCTATTGTATGTTGTTTCAGCATTGCAAATCGCGGGCTGATTCAGCCACAGGATTTGCGTTCTGACTATTTCAGCAACTTGGTCTCAGGCAGCAATGATGGTTAATGCTAGCTCAAGGTGCAGCTGTTATGGTCAATGTAACAGCTTTGTGTTGTTGTTTCAGCATCATAGACCACAAAGGGTGTAATATATTCTTCTGTGTGAGTTGTTGTTTTCAGCATCGTAGACCACAGACTGTGTAACAGCTTCTTTTGTGTGAGTTGTTGTTTCAGCATTGTTGACCACAGACTGTGTAACAGCTTCTTCTGTGTGAGTTGTTGTTTCAGCATCGTTGACCACAGAGAGTGTAGCAGCTTCTCTTGTGTGAGTTGTTTTTTCAACATTGTAGTCCACGGACTGTTTCAGCCATAGGGTTTGCGTGCTTTAACTGTTTCAGCAACAAGCCTCAATGCTAATCTGCAGTTCGAACTGTTTCAGCACTTATACATTTCTGATCAATGGTTAAGTACGAGAGTAATGTAAAATTATATGCAAAACAAATTAAACGTATAGTAAAGAGAAGAGACATTGTATACCTTTAGAAAGATAGGGTAAGGTGATAATGTGAGTTTAAATGTGATTGAAACAGGGATGTAAAGGTAGAAAAAGTGTGTGCAAAAAGGTACATTGTATGGTCCTAACATCCCCCCCAACTTAAAATGTTGCATGTCCCCAGGCAACTTCACTCTGAATCAGAATCTAAATATCGACTCTGAGCGTGCAAGTTAATCAAGCAGCAGTTGTGGAAGGTGATGTTTGTTGGAGCTCTGAACCCTTGAACGCATTGTAACCTTTTCCAAGTTGTTGTTTCTATCTTCTTGGGCAAGTTATAATGAATTTGATATTTCTCTGCTGGCATCCACGGGATAGGGAAATGAAATTGATAACCTATCCATCTTTCAGCACATTGTTGAACACACTTGATGTAGCTAGGTACCCTGGAGATTTCTATCTCAATATTAGTGGGGCTAAAAGGATGGTGTTCCTATCTTTTCTCAGTAGATTGTTGCCAAAACATGTTATTTTCCTATAGGGCAGCAATCTCTGTGGATTTAATGAAATGTTGGCATTCCTGAAACACTGATGTCTGTAATTGTTGAATGTGTTGAGTCATCCCTGGTTTCTTTAAAAAATGATAATATTATGTAACAAAGGTGGCAGAATTTTATGGTTCTGGCCTTATCTAGAGAAGGCGGTTATCCTCGTTCTGCTTGGCAGCTAGGAAGTCATCCTGCCATATAATCTGATTGTTGAGGAAGGAGTTGAGTGCCTGAATTTGGATGTCACCGACAATGTTAAGGTTAAGCTATTGGTTCTCAAGGATGGCCTCATTATGAAAATATGCCTCACAAAGGAGGTGTTGATCCATAGCAGAGGCTTCTGCAAAGGTTTTAACAAAATCTGTTGGGTTTAACACTGCATGGGGTCTGCCTTCTTTGACTGATTTGATCTGAAACCATGTAAGTCATTCCATGAGGAACAGAGAGTAATTGTAGGATGGTTTCCTTGTAGCCAATAGCTTTTGTGAAAAGTCAAATATCAGGAGCAATCTGCCTTCTAGCTCTTTATTATGTTTCTTAAGGGCACGAGATTCCTGGTGTGTTTGCTCCAAAGCTTCCCAATTTGAGTAGATATGATTTATCCAGATTTTTCTGTGTTCCTGCAGGCTTTTGGCCTGTGTAACATCAGAATCTTTTTTCCATTTCTCTATTATTGCCTGCTCATCCCATGGATGAGTTTGTGTTTCAACGGTGCAAGTAGTAGGCTGAGGTAGGGTTTGAGTGGCTTGTTCCACAAAGGTGTGGGTATTGATCTGGCTGGGAGGGGCAGGTTCATCAATAGGCAATGTTTGTATAGCTTTATTAACAAAAGCAGGGGTTTCAAATTTGACATTTGTTGTAGGCCAGGGCTCAGTCTTAATTTTGGAAGGTCCTGCTGGTTCTTGTGTAACAACAGGGTGTTCTTCTTTGACTGCAAAATTAGAAGGTGCAGGGGGAGCTCCTGGCATTGGAATTTGAATTACTTTGTAGATTGCTTGATAGTAGATGTCCCCACATTGACTGCACATATATTCTCTACACGGATTCTCTGTTGTAGTTCCCTCTGGCATGGTTGCTATGCGAGCTAGGGTGTACAGTTTAAGTTCCTTCTCATAGGCTTCCTTCGCCATGGCTAGCTCTTGCTTGTAGGCTTCCAGTTCAGACTTTAGGAACTCATTTTCTTGTAGGATAGAGGTCATTATTGGTTCTGGTTGAGGGTTGATTGGTTCTTGTGTAGCAGTCACAGTCGCACCAGCTAGTTCTTTTGGAGCAGCTATAGGATCGGCAGTTGATTCTTATGTTCCAGCCTCTTGATGTAAAGAGAGTAATGTTGCAGCACCCTAGGCTTCTGATTCCTGTGTCTCAATAACAATATCAGCATTTGGTTCTTATGTTTCAGCTATAGCTGGTTCTTGTGTGACAGCTATAGCTGGTTCTTGTGTTTCAGCCACTGAATGAGTAGTTGGTTCTTGTGTTTCAGCTACTAAATGGGTAGTTGGTTCTTGTGTTTCAACTACTGAATGAGTAGTTGGTTCTTGTGTTTTAGCTACTGAATGAGTAGATGGTTCTTGTGTTTCAGCTATTCGGTTTGAAATAGATGATGTCGTAACATATTGGGCCTCTGGTTCTTATGTTTCAGTGCCCGTGGGTGGAAAATATTTTAGCATTTGGGAGGTTGGAGGTGTACGGGATATTAGTCGGATGGGTTGGGGGTTTAGGGAAGTGGCAGTAGTAGCTACCCTTGTTGAGGCCCTTGTTCATTTTCTTTGTAAAAAGGGTGGAAATAAAGGAATTTTCTTTCGTTTATGTGGGGGGTTTTCCTCAATGATGGGACAGGGAGAATTGTCTGGTTCAGAATCATCACTAAGAATATGAAGGGCAGGAGTGGATGATTCTAGTAAAATGTGGGGTGGGATTGGTATGGTAGGGAGGTTAATTGGATTGATTGGGTCTATAGGCATACTGTTAGGTATTTCTGGAGGGTCTGGAGGGTTTTGTGTTTGTTGTTCCTGAAGATTTTCAGGAATTTCAGCAGCTTCTTAGGGATCTATGGGTGGGTTGTTTAGTGGAGGGTTTTGTTGGGAAAAACCCTTTTGGATAAGTAGTTGAATGAGACGGTGGTGGGTGAGTGAAAGGGCGAGGTCTTTAGCCATTTTACAGTAGTGCGACATATTTTTAAGACAATCGAGCAGATAATAAGGAATGTTCACCAATCTAGCATGTCGTAAATGAGACAACAGGACAAAATCATGCTGGTAGACTACCTGGTATCGGCTTTCATAGGTAAGGTAGTGTTTGACNAACACTAACACACTACAAAGCTAATGGGTGAATCTTGTGAAGAAGGTGGGCCCTCCCTTCTCACAAGATTCCCCTAAAATGAAAGGAACTAGAGAGAAATGCTCAGAACAGTCTTGTATTCATCTGTCAACTGTATCATATTACAATCTGAAGTGAAACACGTCTTTCTCTGTAAAATCCTTTCTTTTTCAAAAAGAAGGTCCTCTCTAATGATGATTTCCTCTTAATTAAAGAGGAGAATCCCCTCAATACAATTTGATCATCAAATTACATTTGCACATCTGAATCCTACTCTTAGTCAGATCTGATTTCTATACTAGAATAGGGTATCCTAGTCTCCCGTAACATAATGATATTACAAGTGTTGAGTGAGGTGTCGTTGTTGCGGCTGGAGTAACAGCTTATTTATTTGTCTTCTTGTTACTATTGTTGTATGTTGTTTCAACGTTGCAAATCGTGGGTTGATTCAGCCACGGGATTTGTGTTCTGACTGTTTCAGCAACTTGGTCTCAGGCAGCAATGATGGTTAATGCTAGCTCAAGGTGCATTTATTGTGGTCAATGTAACAGCTTTGTGTTGTTGTTTCAGCATCGTAGACCACGAAAGGTGTAACAGCTTCTTCTGTGTGAGTTGTTTTTTTTAGCATCATAGACCACAGACTGTGTAACAGCTTCTTCTGTGTGAGTTGTTGTTTCATCATTGTTGACCACGGACTGTGTAACAGCTTCTTCTGTGTGAGTTGTTGTTTCAGCATCGTTGACCACGAAGAGTGTAGCAGCTTCTCTTGTGTGATTTGTTGTTTCAACATTGTCGTCCACAGACTGTTTCAGCCACAGGGTTTGCGTGATTTAACTGTTTCAGAAACAGGCCTCAATGCTAATCTGCAGTTCGAACTGTTTCAGCACTTATACATTTCTGATCAACGGTTAAGTACGAGAGTAATGTAAAATTATATGCAAAACAGATTAAACGTATAGTAAAGAGAAGAGACGTTGTATACCTTTAGAAATATAGGGTAAGGTGATAATGTGAGTTTAAATGTGAGTGAAACAAGGGTGTAAAGGTAGCAAAAAGTGTGACCAAAAAGGTACATTGTATGGTCCTAACAATGGGTTCATGGCAATTGGTTGAGTATTCACTATAGGATGGGAAACGGTGATGATAAATGTCTCCGGCACTACAACCATTATGGTTGCAGGAGTCGAAGGGGTGTCATTAACTATAGTAGGTGTGGGATTGGAAGGGCTCCCAGTATATTGATGACTCAGTTCAGTACTCATCCTTGTAGAATCACAAGTCTGATAAGTGGAGGTGCATGTACCATGTTTAATAACTCTATGCCTTTTAGAAGGAAAAGACTCAAAATGCGGTGGTAACTGTAACAAGCGGCGAGACCTGTGGGGAAGTTGGTCTTGCTCCATGATGACTTAATATTCAAGATATAAAAAAAAAACAAATCCTAAGGCCAACTAGTAATCAAAGAGCACACCAAAAATAATCAAACGACCAATATGCACGCAAACATGATAAAGAGACTAAAAGGGACCTCCCTCATTAAAGTAGGTATGCCTTGCCCAAGAGGGGCCTGAGACTTCGCTGCTAAATATTGGAGGAAACAGAATCAATTATAAGGTCCCTCATGGGCTTAACAACCAGTCGGTGTGATCCCCCCGAAGAGGTAATCCTCCATAAAGGTTGTGTGTTGTCCGACCCTTATCTGACCTAGGGTACCTGCAAAATAACCCTTGCAAGTAACCTATGTGGCACCTAATTCAAGCAACTAAGCAACCATGGTATAAGAAATGCACAGGAGAAAAGTCGTAAGTCAGGTCCACTGTATGGGCAAGGTAGTAAAGCCCAAAACCTTGAAAGCACCGCCTCTCGTGGAGGTAAGGGCACTAGAAAGATCCTCATATATGAATATATCCCCATAAATATATCTGACGCTACGAAGGTATCGAGGGGATATCCCTTCAACCGACCTCACACGACCTCGTGCTTAACTACGGTGTAAGCGAAGCCTCCTGATATTACTGATTATACAATGGATTTATCCACTCCCTTAGTCAGACACATATGTTGATTTAATAGCCTTGGAGAAGTTTACTCATAAAATCTTATTCCAAGGCACTAAATCCTAAGCTAGTTTGTGCACCCTAGAAAATAAAATCATTACTAATCAATTTTAAATTATAGTGTTAATTTTAATGGCCTTTCTTTCAAAAGGTGCAGTCGTGAAACTAGTGATGTTATGACTCAACATGTAAAATAAATGAATATGGATACAATGCAAAGTCCTAACTTCAATTTCCAATAGATGATATGCTTCCTAAAACTACAATTTTCAATTCAATTATGCAATTCTAAATAAAAATGCAATATTTATTTACATGCACTAAGATAAATGAAAAAGACTCAAGAGATCAAAATGACAATTAATGTAAAATGCCTAATATTTTTGTATTTTCAATATAAGAAAAATGAAAATGCAAGGATTGAACAACAACTTGATATAAAGACTCTACTTTGTATAGACATACACAAGCTAACTAGGATATTAAGGAGAAAAACACCCAGCCTAAGGTGCAAGGACAATCAAAATGAAAAGATGATGAGAAAGGCACCACCGAAAAATTCAACCAAAGACAGGTTTCCTATCATTTCACAGACACTTAATAGTCACTACAAAGACCCAAGAAGAATCAGCAATCATCAAAACCTACACAGAAACCACAAAACCTAGAAAACAAGCAACAAAGGTTGATGTACACAATTGTTCAAGGTAAAAGTGTGTGTGTACGCAGCTTGTAGGAGGACAACATGCATGTGTACACGACTTTCAAGAAAAAACCCATGTATATGTGTCAAAACATAGACAGGCTAAGGATAAGGTTGAAAGACTCAAACCCAGAGTGAACATAGGTTGTCAAGCAATCATACGACAAGAAACTCAATATGAATGAGAGAAATATAAGGAGAAAAACACTTCAAACCCCCAAAAAGAAGATTCAATCCCCAGTATGGTTGTCAATTATATTATGAGGAAAATCTCTCTATGGCTAGGGGTAAACCACAACAGACGGAAATGACTGTAGAAATCAACTCTACTCTCAGGTATGTTATATAAACAAATATGCTATAAATACAAGATAAAATTCCTACCTCATCTAGACATTTGATGAAGTCCATCGCTGAGCACTTGACTCAAAGCAATAAACCTACAACTAGTCCTCAACAACCAAGCAATGCAAGCATATCATGATAATATATTATTTTAGCACATTCAATAGCATAATCCATCAACATTCATAACAAATACTCCCATGGAATAATAATTCAAATATTTGCAAGATGTTAATTGGACGAGAAAAGAGTATTTCTATTAAGATATAATCAGCAAAAGTGAATGAGTTACAGACTTTTGTGTCGCCACGGTTAGAAACCAAGAAACTAAGTTCCTTCCATATAGGCCTCCACCACTTCAATCCTCCACCAAAGACAAGATCATGTAAGAGATACAATGAAGTTCTCAATCAGTAAGGGAAGAGCTTTGGGGTTGAACAATGTGTTTAGACTTAAAGGATAAAGGGATGCAGACTCAATGTGAAGTGAATAATTCCTCCATAGTAACTTTGCTCTCGAAGTTCAATTATTTCTCCTCTTTTCCATAGCTCAGATTTGGCCCATTTATAGCCTTCAAGTGGAACTGAAGGGCCGAGTCAGAACATTTCCAGTATATGGAAGGTCAAGGATCATTGATCTCGTGATGTGACATGGAAACCCGACACCGTTTTTCAATTTTGGTCACATTTCTTGACGTACACGGGTTGTAGTGGTGTAACTTGTATATACGCATGTTTTATAGTAGGCAAGGTGCATATACATGGAAAAATTATATTTTTAGCTCTAGGATTTGTAAAAAATGGACTTCAAGTCTGCATAGGGAAATGGAAAAAGGCCTTATGTGAAAGATTGCATGGGGTACGACAAACCTTTCTATAACAAGACCTGGAAAGAAGACAAGGAGAAGTTATCAGACTTTGGTTAAACCTTTCTAGTCAAAGAAGCAGAGTAATTGGATGAAAAAACTGATAACGAAAGCAAGACGTGATCAGCATAAACTTACTGTGATGGTCTCTCTCTTTGTTACTTTCTTGCAACTGTCCTTTTATTTTCTTCATTGACAATTATAGGAACCATCTCAATTGTTTCTTTCCCTTCGTTGGTTAATTTGTCAATTTCTTTTTTGAACCAATATTCAATGTAGTTTTACATTGGTGCGACATTTATCTCATGTCTAATTTTAGTGTTTAATAATTCACCTTCCAAATCGCTTAAGTCAAGAGAAATACCATGTATCTCTTCCTCAATATCTTGGTTTTTCACAGAATAATCCACTAGTCAATTGTTTGTTTCTTCTTTCACTACATTCTTCCTCTTTTTTCTCATAGGGAACTTATGTGAGCTCTCGATTTTTCCAAGTGGGGATTCTTCTCTCCTCCGTCGCTTGAAATATTGTTGGAAATATTCCTAATTAGGTGATCCATTGGAGCATTTCTCTGGGATGTGGTAGTTTTGGGAGTAACAATTGGACATTGGGCACTCCTTTCACTGGGAACCTTTCCTTTTTTCTTATAAAACTCTTTAGTATTGAGTATTGTTTCTAAGTCACCAACATTGTGTACAGGAGTGCTTTTGGTGTTATCTTATTCTTCATTCAAGATAGCATGATTGAATGAGTTGTTAAATCCTACTGACAGCATATGTTTCACAAATATTTTTTTAGGATCAAACCCTTTTATCCTTTTGGAATACTTTAGATTTACATTGTTGAATTGGTTTGCAAATTCATCAATTTTACTTATGTTTCTGAATATGAAATATCCAATCTTCCATGGAAAGGGGCTGAATTTATTTTTCCTTTTTTCATGGGAAAAATGCAGCCAAAAGTTGTATTGCCTTGCCACCTCTATAATGAATAATTTATCAAATACATGATATGGGAGAAAAGAAGGTTTTTCTTTGGAACAGAATATCCTTATGACACTTTGATTCTCCATTTGTTCTATCGTTCCTCTTTTCTCTAGAAATTTATTAGCCTGGTCAAATATCCTTGAAGTATTCTCTCCAAAAAATGACCTCTTAAAGACTTAAACAAAATCATTATAGACTTCATAAAAATACAAAGGGGTCTTATGTCTATATAAAGCTTGATATCAAAAGGTAATTGGATCTGTTAACTTGGTAAAAAACCAAGCAATTTACCAAAATAGGTTTTTAAAAGAGTCCACCTGAATCTTGGTTATGTCTTCTATAATTGACACATGATTCTCCAAATATTCAGGCAAGAGGTCAAGGCCATTGTTATGTCTCGTCAAGAAATCTTTGCAATATTCTCCTTTGAAGGTAAGTGTCGTCTATGGGAGCTTCAACATCCTCTTAAATACTTGCGATGAAAGGGAAACCAAAGAATGATCTTGGAGTTGTATAATCCTCTGGCTTGGAACATACTTATCCATGCACCATGCAACATGCTCTTTACAATCAAAGACCTCAGGAACACATCCTACGTGCTCAATTCTGGATGCCTATATTACATCTTTCTGTGCAAGAGAAGAGGAGTAATATGAATATGCTCTGGACCACTAAGTATTTTTGTCTTCACGACCAAAAATATTTAGAGTATCACCACAGAACTGTTGTCTAAATGTTGTTGCCATAGGTTTATGAGAGTATTCTTTCAACTAGATAATAACTTGAAATGAATCCTTTCGAGGAGATGAAAATAATATAACCTTTGGAAAATCATGGTTTAATGCAAGTTAATGAAAAATATCTTCTAGCCCTTCGATATTAATGATGATATAATGCAAGTTAATGAAAAATATCTTCTAGCCCTTCGATATTAATGACGATATTTTCTAAGCCTGCATGATCAGTTATTAGCATTAAACCACACTTAATGCATATTGGGAAAAGCATGAAGATGGTGGGGATGAACGAGAGCAATTTTGAATATGGATTTTTTTATGAAGCCAGGAACTCACGAATCCATGATTATGGATGATCAAAATAAGCTAAGTGTTGCAAAGAGGTTAGTCATAATTGCATACGGGAGAAGTGAAATACTTAGAGGCTTGGTGTCTGAGACAAATTTGATGTTCATATTGTAGATCGTGGACCTTTGGGTGTAAAGAAGAGATCGCAGAACTTGGAAGATGAAGGATTGAATCCGTAAATCCATGAAATTGCAAAAAATGGTTAGGTATATTGTAACAAGGTGGTCACTCAGACTCATGACATAGGAATGTGAATGGAAATGAAAACCCATCAACCCACAAACCCGTCGATTTTTGAAATATGACTAAGTATGGTAACTAGAAAGGAATAGGAGAAGGGAAAAAAGAAAAAGAGAAACAAGGGTATGTGTAGAAGAGGGAAAAGCAATGGAAAAACTAAGTTGGGAAAATACAAAAGGAAAGGATATTTCAGAAGCAGGAATTGATCTCAATAGATAGCAAACCTTATGATACAATTGTCTTCTTGTTGTACTATCCTAATGCATTGTTGTTGACTGCAACTTTCCTGGATCCCAAATTTGGTCCTGCATCTCTCCTCCTACCTTGTTGATGTACACTAATACAGTCATATGCACTTTATTTTTGAATGCCTTATTTACTTTAGTATGTCTCCTCTGAGACACCTTTATCATCAACATCCTCATTGCCTCAATCTCTATGTCCATTTTGTCCCTTGGTTTGTACATATTCTATAATTTTCTATTGCTCTCTTTCTAAATTCTACTATTATTGTTGTCCACTAGTTGGTGTTGCATTTCCCCTTCACGCATGTCATTGTTGTTTGGAATATTGACCTGCTTCCTAAAATCAATTTGAATTAATCATGCAAATATTATGTATTCTTCACCACTTGTATCCTTAGACAACCACTCCTCCAAAAACCACATCTCATCCTCTAAATTAATTGTTATAAAAACAAGATCACGGAGCAATAAAACAAAATAAATGCAGGAATAAAACACAGAAGATACATAATACAATAGGGTCACAGATATACATGGTTCACCCAGTGTGGGCTACATCCACTAGATAAATTTCCAGGTCCTTCCTTTATTATTATCTAGCAAATGAAGGTATACAACCTAAAACAAACCTGTTGTAACTTCCTCTTTTTTCTCTCACATTCTCCTCTCTCAGAATACAATATTCGCCATGATGCATAGCCGCAATAAATTTCCCTCATAAAAGAGGGTTTCCTTCTAGGTAAAAAACCCTAACATAACTTCTACCATCATATCTATGACCTTATAATGAACGGTTCGGATTTACTATGAAATTACAATATACATTTACAAGGAAGTTTTTCCTTCAGGGTCTCGCTTGCCCCCGGACCCCGCAGAGGGGGTAACCCCCCTCTTCACTCCCCCACGTGGAGGAGTGTACATTATTTTGGGGCATAAATTCTTCGTGGGGTATAAACATGGCTGAAAAAAAAGACCTCTAAATTAGGAAGATAATCAGGATCCACAACCAACAATCTCCCACTTGGAGACTGATCTCTAAAACTTCACCATTGTTGTATCTAATGGAATATGAACCTTCTTGGACCTGGAAAATTTATCATCCTCACATTCATTCTTGAATACCAACTGAAACTAAGTAGGAAATTAGTTTCTCCCTGGTTACTCCCTTTGTTAACATGTCTGCGGGATTCTGGCTAGTGTGTATCTTTTCCAACTTCAAATTTCCATCTTCCAAGGTGGATCATATGAAATGGTACCTTAAATTTATATGCTTAGTCTTCGAATGGAAGGTTGAGTTCTTTGCAAGATGAATGGCACTCTCACTATCACAGTACAAACTATTATTGTCTTACTTCTTTCCCAATTCCTCCATAAACCTTTCTAACCAAATCATCTCTTTACTAGCCTCTATAGAAGAAAAATACTTTGCCTCTATTTTTGAAAGTGCAGCAACCTTTTGCAATTCTGAAATCCAATTTATTGTTGTTCCACCTATGGTAAAAACATACCCTATGGTGCTCCTCCTGCTATATTTATCACCTATCATATATGAATCAACATATCCCTGTAGAACAGTGTCTAAACCTTCAAAACATAATGCATGAGTAGCAGTAGCTCTCATCTAACTGAGAATCCACTTTACTGCCTCCCAATGTTCTTTACCTGGATTGTTCATATACCTGCTCACAAATCCCACTGCATGTGCAATATCCGGTCTTGTGCAAACCATCGCATACATCAAGCTGCCAACTACTGAAGAATAAGGGATCCTGGACATGTATTTTATCTTCTCTTGTGTCTTGGGACACATTTCCTTAGTTAATTTCAAATGGTTGGCCAAAGGTGTACTAACTGGTTTTTAATTCTGCATTCTAAACCTCTCCAACACCTTCTCTATGTACTCACCATGAGACAATGTCAATTTGTGATTTTTCCTATCTCTTTTTATTCTCATACCAAGGATTTTCTTTGCAGCACCCAAATCCTTCATCACAAATGAATTAGATAGTTTCTTCTTGAGCACATTTATATCCTACATATTAGACCCTGCAACAAGCATGTCATCTACATACAATAGAAAGATAATGTAGCTTCCATTTTCTAGCCTTTTAAAACAAACACAGTGATCCTAATGGCATTTAATATAACCTTGTCCAGTCATAAACCTATCAAACTTGAAATACCACTGCCTTGGATCTTTCTTTAGTCCATACATTATCTTCTTCAACTTGCATACCAAATTCTCCTTCCCTTTGACCTCATAACCCTGTGGTTTTTGCACATAAATATCTTCCTCCAAATCCCCATGGAGAAAAGTTGTTTTTACATCTAACTGATCAAGATGCAAATATTCTACTACCACAAGACTTAAAATATTACTAATTGAAGTCATTTTAACAATAGGAGAAAATATTTCATCAAAATCTATACCTTTCTTTTGAGCAACCCCCTTTACAACAAGTATATCCTTGTACCACTTTTTGCCTCCATCTTCATCCTTGAACTTGTAAACCCATTTATTATGTAATACTCTTTTTCCTGCAGGAAACTTAACTAATTCGCGAGTCTGGTTATTTACTAGGGAATCCATTTCCTCTTTCATTTCTTGCTCCCACTTATTTTTGGTGTCTACCTGCATTGCATCTTCATAACATTTTGGTTCACCAGAATCAATCAACAATAAATAATACAATGAAGGAGATTATCGTTCAGGGTGTATACTTAACCTAGTAAATCTTCTAACAATACTTGCAGGAGTTCGAGGTACCTATTGATCCTGTTGCTGTACATTTTGATTTTCTGGTACCTTTGGAAAAAAAAATCAGTGATCTCATCAAGCACTGTGTATTCTGTTTTTTTCTTTTTCCTATTTCTTTCCCTGCAACTAATTTGTGTACATGACCTTCTCATTGAATATGACATCTCTACTCCTAATGATTTTTTTATTTTCATAATCCCATAATCGATAACCAAAATAATTAACATCGTATCCAATAAAGGTACAATTCTTGTATTTTTCCTCAAGCTTTGTTGTATTTTCTTTATCAATATGGACAAATGATTCACAACCAAAAGTCTTCAAAAAATAATACTTTACCTTTTTACCTGTCCATGCCTCCTCGAGAATTCTACCATCCAAAGAGCTTGAAGGTCCTTTTTTTATTAAGTAAACAACAGTATCTACAGCATCTGCCTAGAAATGTAAGGGAAAACTAGCATGCAATCTCATACTCCTTGCACACTCCTTGATTTTCTTGTTCATCCTTTTTGACACACCATTTTCTTGTGGTGTTCTTGGAACTGTATTCTCTCTATGAATCCCATGGTATGAA
>JZKD02S2178211.1:1162492-1172817 GCA_000966675.3 Picea glauca | reverse complement strand
TTTTTTGTCGAATGCAATAAACCCAAGTTTTTCTAATTGAATCATCAATAAAAGTAACATAATAATGAGAGCCACCAAGAGATGATACTTGAGCGGGTCCCCATACATCTGTATGCACAAGCTCTAACCTTTCACTCTTCTTTTCTTTTCCAACTCTGAGAAATCTTACTCTCTTCTATTTTCCATAAACACAATGCTCACAGAAATCCAAATCATTTTGTTTAAGATCTCGAAACAAATTTCTTTTGTGAAGTATCTGCATCCCCTTCTCACTCATGTGTCCAAGCCTATGATGCCACAATGTTGTATCCACTCCTATATAAACTAAATAGATAGAAGAGTCAGTATTACCAGTACATAAATACAATGTACCTACCTTCTCTCATTTTTCTATCACCAATGATCCTTTGGTGACCTTCAACACCTTATCTGTAAATATGGATATACAACCTTCACTTTCCAACTGCCCTGGTGAAATTAGATTTTTCCCTAGATCTTTCCATTTCTTTTCTTTATTTTTACCTTTACCATTCCAACAATTTTTCATGGTGCATCATCACCCAAATGAACCTGTCCAAAATCACCTTGAACATAATTTAGAAAATGTTTCCTATCGAGTGTGGCATTAAATGAATCCCATGAATCTACTACCCAAGGATCAAAAATATTATCTACAAAAAGAATCAAAACATCTTGTAACACATCACCTGTTACATTTGATTCCTTATTTTTCTCATGTTATCCATCTCTTTGTTTCTTTGGAGCTCTACAGTCTTTCATCAGATGTCCTTTCTTCCCACAATTCCAGCACTCTATCTTTCCAAATATGGATTTGGATCTGCCCTTCTTAGAATTCCCACAGTTCCCTAAGCCCTTTCCTCTATCCTTTTGTCTTCCCCAGTTCTTCATGTTTAACGCATTACCTGATGTCTCACCTATGTTTTTCTGTCGCATTTCCTCACTAAGGATAACACCAACAACATCATCAAATTTCAAAGTGTTTGAACCAGAGACAGAGTTACTTACAACCATGACCAAGTCATTCTATCTTTTTGGAAATTAGCTAAATATTAGAAGAGACCTGAACTCATCATCAAATTCCACTTTTACAGAACTTAGTTGATTAGTAACCATATTAAATTCATTTAAATGATCTGCAACAGACCCACCTTCTGACATCTTCATATTAAATAATTTGTTCATTAGAAATACCTTATTAGACACCGTGGGTTTTTCATACAGTTTTGTCAATGCGTCCATCAGCTCCTCCATTGTCTTTTATTTCAAAATATTGAAATCCACTGGTGTTTCCAAGCTTATTCGTATTGTTCCTAGTGCCTTTCTATCAAGAACCTCCCATTCTTCATCCTTCATGGTTGTCGGCTTCATTGCTATTCCACCCAATGGTAGGAATAGATCCTTCTAATATAAATAGTCTTCCATCTGCATCTTCCATAACTGGTATTTTTGGCCATTAAATTTTTTGACCCTAAACTTTCCATCTTCCTCCATTGCTCCCACTTGAACTAGAAACTCTCTTTTCTTGCAAGTTACCTTTTTCTCCGTTACCAATTGTTATAAAAACAGGATCGTGGAGTAATAAAATAAAATAAATGCGGAAATAAAACATAGAAGATACACAATACAATAGAGACACAGATATATGTGATTCACCCAGTGTGGGTTACGTCCACCAGAGAAATTGCTAGTTCCTTCCTTTATTATTATCGAGCAAATGAAGGGATACAACCTATAGCAAACCGATTGTAACTTCCTATTTTTTCTCTCATAGTCTCCTCTCTTAGAATACAATATTCGCCATGATGCATAGGCACCACATATTTCCCTCATAAAAGAGGGTTTCCTTATAGGGAAAAAAACCCTAACATAACTTATACTATAAGATCTGTGACCTTATAATGAACGATCCAGATTTACCATGAAATTACAATATACATTTATAAGGAAATTTTTCCTTCAGGGGCTTTGCCTCTGAACCCCTGCTTTCCCCCAAACCCCACAGAGGGGGTAACCTCCCTCTGCACTCCCCCACATGGTTCTTTCGGGGTGTAAAGTCTTCATGGGGTATAAACATGGCTAAAAACAAAGACCTTTGAATCGGGAAGATAATCAGGCTCCACAACCAACATTAATAAATTGTGGAAGTTGTATGTGAGGATTATCTTCAAGAAATAGTTCAAAATATATTTCTCTAATTACATTTTAATGTTCATCACTCCTTTCTATGCATGCATCCTTCAAATTAATTTGAAAATTAAAATTTTCCTCTGCCTCCTTAGATTCTAAAAGCATTTCTTCATTACTGTTAGGTACTTGTGAACATGTTTTCTCTTTGTCTTTGCTTTCCTTTTCCCTGACTTAGGTTTCCTCAACAATATTTCTAGAAGCTCAATTTATTCATACCATTTGGTAAGCATTACATTTGAATGATTATTTTCATCCTTCTTTTGGCTATCTTCATGAGCCAACTCTTCTTCTATGTTTTTTGCAACAACAAATTTTTGTAGTTGTCCTTCAACAATTTCTTTGAAAAAATGTGTATGGGCTCCCCCTTGACTGTCATCATGAGACACCATGGCCTCATCCTCCATCAGAATAGACTTCTAATACTTTCTCCTTTCAATGTTTTGATACATTTATTTTTATTCCTTCTTATTCATGACAGCTTCAGATGACTGTACATCACCTGCAAATCCTGCAACCACACACAAAATGTCAGATTTAAAAATATTAGGCTCTATAGCCTCTTGTGATCCTCATGTTAGCACATCCTCATGTTGATCTGAACTCTTCAAAGATATCATGAGACTTGTAGTAGGTCCCTCGTCCTCTTCATTTTCCTCGCCAAGGATATCTCCTTGCTCTGGTTCACAAAAGTGAACGTGTTCCTCTTTCAATGGCCTCAGTCTGAAATCAACTCCTTTGAGTTCCTCCTTCCTCATACAACAACTCAACTGGTGCTTCAAGTTTTTCAATATTTCCCTCATCTTCTTCTCAAATAACTTCATCACAGGCCACTTGACTATCTTCTTCATACTCCATCCTTGTCTCTGGTTTTCTCTGGTCTCTTTTTGTAGTAGTTGTACTATGTAATTGAGTTTCATCTTCAAATCATCCATTTCTCTTTCATACTCTTCCTGATTTATTCTCTTTATGCCCTCTTCCTTGGCATTATTTCTTCTTGTGTTTTGGCTCCTCTCTGAACCTTTGTAATGACTATTAGTAGTCATTTTCACTAGTTCCTTTGTAAACTTTTCTTGTCCAATGTGAGCTATAGTCACCAGTCCCATTCGGATTGCAGGGTTGTAAGCTTATTTCTATTCTTAATAAACAATGAAAAGGTTCAATTATGCGTCCCCATAGTCAAAATCTTCAAACCAAGACTTAAATTAAATGCACTTATATAAAATCTATGTAGCACTTACCTTCTTTCCATATGACCTCGGCTTGACCAGCAATTAGTCCTTTTTGCATTTGTTAAAAGTGCATTTTAAAACCATTGATAGAAAACGTGAAGTTATCCATCTTCGACATGTGGCTTCATTGAAACCACTAGTAATTTGACTTTCTTGTTTCATTTCAGAATTAAATCCCAGGCAAATTTATTATGCAAGAAGATCTAGATCATTGATCAAGTTTACGATCAATGATCAGATCACTTTGTCAATTGACTTCCATGATTTTGATCTCTTCATCAATGGTTGTCATGGATCAGTTGACCAAATCTAATGGTCTTCATTTTATGGATCTGGAGCATGCGGACCTCACCTCAATTATTGATCCAATGGTCTAAAATTAATCTCCCAAGGATCAATGGTTCATGTAGTCTGTCTTCACAATCAATTGAATTTTGACAGTTTAATCTCTTCAGTGGACAAAGGGAGGAGCATGAATTAAATTCAAATTTTCATCAAACATTATTTCTTGTGCCCATTATGTCAATTAGAAAACAAAATTAGGGATAGTTGAGAGTTTTGCAATTACTTCTTGGAAATATAAGAAGTCACGATGGGTAGTTACTTAGGGAAGTTATATAAACCACAAGATGCCCATTTTGAGAGGACTATTAAAGCTTGTAATTTTAGAGAACCATTTTTATAAGATAATATTGAGAAGCCCTGTAGGCCATTTTGACAGAGAGAATTGTTGTGTTTCCTTGTAGTATTTTACTATGAACTTTTTCAAGTAAAATTTCGGTTGTTTTGAAGTGTTGTAAGATTTGCATTTTACTCAACTAAACTTTTTTATTAAACTAAATTTTTTGGTTTTGGATAGATAGTCTTTACAATCGTCGTTGTTTTCTTTTTATAAAATGTTCTAAGATGATGAGCATATTTATATGTATGGAGTAATAGTTAAGAATTTTTTGATTATTTATTCATATGTATATGTTATTAGTCTTTGTCCCTTTGTTACAACCATCTAAATGAAGGATTTTTGCAGGGATTACTAACACTTGAGTTTGTTCATTTTTTAATGTTAGCAATCCTAGTTAAGATAAAGCAGGTTTCTTTTCAACAATTAGTCTAGTTTGCGTGTGCATACCATTGCATTAAACCATTCACCCACCCTCATACCAATAATAGTAGTCAGGAAACAATCCAGATGCGTCTCCTAATCCAAAAAGTGTGAAGTCTAATTGGGACCTCATACAAGGGAGTACCCCTATATATTGAAGGGAATTTTTCCCACATCAACGTAACATCAATATCTTTTCATATGGAATAACAAGGTTAAAGGGACTCATTCCCTTATGTGATTAAAAATATTTGAATCGTACCTCTTCCTCACTCTCTCAAAGGAGCATCCAAAGAATAAGCCAAACAAAAGGCGAGGTCAACTCTTGAGTATAATTGTATCAATATTTATATTACACCCTTATAAAGTGTGGCAACGCCATTAATAGAAGCTATATATATTGTATATTATTTCAATCTAATTAATATATTCATTGGGGATTATTGGATGTTTTAACAATATTAATATCTTTACATATGACCCAACAAGGTTAAAGGGACCCATCCCCTTCCATAATTAAAATTATTTAAATCATGCCTCTTATTCACCCTCTCAAAGGAGCATCCAAAGAAGAATCCAAAAAAAAGAGGAGGTTGGTTCTTGAGTATAATTTTATCAATGTTTATATCACACCCCTTAGAAAGTGTGGCAATGTCATTAATAGAAGCTATAGGATAAAGTACATTTTTTGTGCCATCTAAAATTCAAATCATGTTTCAATATAGGGTCCTTACACTAAGAGGGTTTTTTATTCTTTTACTTTTTACCTAAGAAACTTTACCTTTGGTTAATAAGCTTCCATTTGCACATGCTAAAACAATTAGAACACAATGTGGTATATTCATGATCCAATAGTTGTGGCCAGTTATAGTTATGGTTATTGCATTTCACCACCATTTAATCAATGAGACATTGTTTCAAATCAATGTAAATGCATACTTGGTAAAGGCTTGTGGATGCCATATCTTTCCATGAAAAAAGGCATTATATTTGATTTTTCAAAGCTAAAATCAGAATATACATCATCATATCTAATCGATACTTGGAGAGCACCATATCTAATCTATCTTTCAAACTTAAAAAAGAGAGGCGAAACTTAAAAAGAGAGGCGAAACTTAAAAATGTTTTCCTCGTAACAAACCTAAAAAGTACAACATTAAATTCATCTTGAGGCCTGAGAATCTCAAAAATTATGCTTAATGACACTAAAAAAATATCACTTTCAAACTATTACCCTAGTAGTCCACTCCATCAACCAAATATCATAAAATCAATAGGATGGAATTAAACAACTACATCCTCGACACTGAATCTAGCATGAAAAATTCAATATAGAGATGACAATAAAAATTGAAGGAGAGCTTCATCCTTGGCCTCTTACTTAGATAAACTCCCTTCCTACATTGACAACCCGTCTTTAGATAATCTATTCGCTAAAACATTAAATTCTCCAAAAATGTGAGTAAAGGAGATTTCTAATAATTGAATTTTACCTCAAAAACTTTATGCATAACTAAGTTTAATCCTATATTTTCAATGAATCTATTTTTTCCATTGGCCTAGTTTATTAAAAGTTTTGAATCCCCCATTACTCAAGGTCTTTCAATTTGACAACTAACTGCACATTTCAAAAGTGACCATAAGGAAAATAATTCAACTATATTGTTTTCCCCTATACCAACTACATACTTGAAAGAAACATGATGGCTTTCATTTAAAAACAAGGTTCCTCCAACCCCACAAATACCTAGGTTTCCTTGACTTGCAGTGTAAAAGAATCCCAAGCCATGGATTTATCTATCACTTTCTCTTACAAAATATGGGCAAGTTTGACTTTTTTCAAGTTCCATGTCCCCCCATAGACATATCTTATTCAATGAGACACATGTGTAGGAAGAATGACTTTTCCTTGGAAAATCATGTAGTTTCTAGTGAGCCACAATCCCCTAACATAAAACATGGAAGGGATTTATGATCTTTTACACATTTGTCTTTATAGCATGATTTAAAAAATATTATCAAAGAGTCATTCTCCCATTTGTTATTACCATTTTTTAACAATAGGGCTTTGGACCAAACTTCCCTTGCATAACAACAATGTACAAACAAATGGTTTATCGAGTCCTCTTTTGATTTACAATAAATACACCAACTAGGATCATGATAGTTTCTCTCTTATCCATTATCGAAATTTAAAATTTTATTTGATAAGTAAAGCCACATAAAAGTATTTCTCTTTAGCAGACTGTTGAGTTTCTAGACTTTTTTTCCACCACCATGTTTTCTCTCCTACCTCCACTTCTTCCATTTTTGTTGCATAACCCAACTTTGTAGTATAAGTGTCAATGCCTTTGTTTTTTACCATTTTAGCTCATCTTCTTGTTCATTCAATTTAAGAGAACTGTGTTTTATAATGAGTATACATTGGTTCCATTCTTCAACCATAACACTCTAAAGATTAATTTCTTCAACTTCCTTCCATTCCTACCTCCATAGAGTACTTGTCCCTATAGATTTTGCATCTACCAAACTAAAAATACCTTAATTATGGAGAATAACTATTATAGAGTATATGATAGTCTAAAATTTACAACACACCCTATCCATGAGTCTTCCCCATTTCTAAATCTATTTCGCTTCCCAAATTTGTAAGATAGCCATTTACCAACTAGAGGGAATTCTCTTACCAAGGTTTTCCATACAATTCAATCCCCTTTGAAATAATTCCTCTCAATCCTTAGTTGGGATTCTACATATCCCTCTCTCATGTATTTTTCCCTCATCACTCTACCCTATATACCATCATCATGAATCATTCTTCAAACATTCCTTACAACCAAGGCTTGGACAAAAGTAAATATATTATTTAGCTCACCGCCTCATTTTGTTGGGAAATTATGCTCCATTTCACCAATGGAATCCCTGCCTTTTCATGTTTCTCAGTCCAAAAAAAATCTAAAGAATTTTTTCTTGATTTTTTCCAACATCCCACATCCCTTTTGGGAGACTAGCCAAATATAACCAGTGTACTAATAAAATTTTCAACACATATTTTTTAGTGTCAATATGCCCCTCAATATAGCCATATATAACATCGATTTGTCACTCTATCTTTAATCTTCTAATACAACCAAAATCAATCATAAAACTTATAATCATTTGGATTTAACTGGAACCCTACGTACTTGATACCTCTATTGAAATTATGAATTCAAAAGGATATAATATTTATGATAATTAACTTCCATCATTGTGGCCCTAGAATAAAGTTCCTACACTTCTTTATATTTATCCATCCCTTCAATTGAACTTTACCCAAAAAGCATAGCATCGTCTACGAAAAGGAGATGAGGCAAATTAATTGAACTTACTACCTTTATTCCTCTTATATACCCTTCTCTCTTTGCTTCATTTATCATCCTACTCAGACACTCAATCGCCAGTAGGAACGAAATGGAGGATAATGGGCACCTATGCCTGAGTCTTCTTGTAGAAAAGAAAAAACTCAAGGTACAGTCATTAATGAGGATTGTAAAGGATGTTGAAGAGAGACATCCCATGATCCATTTCATTGACAGCAAATTCATCCCAATTTGAATAAATAACAATCTTAAATATAACCAATTTACTTTATCATAATCTTTTTCCAAACCTATTTTCATGACCATTTCTAGAATTTTGTGCATTTTCATTGAGTGCATACAAGTGAAAATATTCATCTCTATGTCAATTTCAATTGTTGCTCCTTAGTAGATTTCACTTGGTCCATAATGTAAAAAAAAACCTTAGACACTATGGGTAGGACAATATTATGAAATTTGGGTAAGGATTGACAAAATTAAGATGAAGAATATAAAATATTCATAAATTTATTTTCAAATTTAGACAGTAAGTAATGCATTTAGAAAGAGGAATGTAATTTGTTGTAATGATTTTTTTTGTTTTTATTTGTGATTATTGTTTATGTAATATTATATACTATCTTTCTAGATTGACATATCTTTATGTTAAGATTTCACTCCCATTAATATTTTTTTTTTTATATTCTAAATGCTTCTCTAAAATTTCCCCTTTTTTCAAAGTAGGAAAAAGGTTATAATACTTGGAATTATTGGCCTAGATTTTATTCATACAATCTCAAGACCATGACATGCAGCAACATCATTGTGTGTAGAAAAAACTTAGCCCCCTAAACTAACTCGTTGGTGGTCCATGAGGGGGAAAACTTCCACTCCCACTGAATGCCTCTTGGTCTTGGTTTTTTAATATGTTTCCTTATGTTTGAGGAAAATGAGCTCTTAGCCAATAAAAGTAGTGTTATTTCATACTCTAGGACCAAAAATGGTGGTTTCAAGTACTTTTTATATCTGTAAGATAGCCAATATCCCATGTTGATCATTGTTGAGACTTCCAACAGAAAGATCATTTTCTATCAAAAAAACACCCTACCTTAACCCCATACACGAAGCTAGATACAAAGATCAAATTGAAGTCTAAAATTTGAAGCTGTAATAATAAATGTTGAATATAACATCTTACTAATAAATTTTTGTTTTCACACATATTTATATATGTATAAATGGTGTGACAATGATCATTAAGAAAATAATTTATGAGGACACTTTTAGAATGATTGAACTTTCTTGTTCGATAGGGTGATAAATATGTGAGTTTGTGTACATATTTACTCATCTAGCCTTCCATGGATAAAATGTGCATTTGTGTACACCTTCACTCACCCACCCTTCAAAAATCATGGATATGTGCATTTGTGTACACCTTCACTCACCCACCCTTCAAAAATCATGGATATGTGCATTTGTGTACACATAAATCCACACCTTCACTCCCCTACCATCCACCTTCATGATGGGAGAAAGTGTGCATTTCTGTCAATGACACCTTTATGAGGGGGTGAAGGTATGCATTGAGTGTACATAAATGCACATCTCCCTCTCTACAAGGATTTGTGTTGGGGTGTGAAGGTACACACAAATGCACACCTTCACCCTCCACCACCCCACCCTTTAGGAGGTGAAGGTATGCATTATTATAGGTGATTTTTTTTTGTAGGGGTAAGAAGATGAGTGTGCTCGAGTTACCAATTGATTATAAAATAACACATATTTTCAACTCAAGGGTTGATCTTAAGATTTTGGCTACAAGGGTAACAATTTTCAAGGCCATGGGTTTCAAAGAAGTTGCATTTTTTATCTCAAAAAGAGGGGGGGGGGAGGGGGGGTGCTACTCAGAGCACCACTTTTTATTTTTTGGTTTGATTTTAGGTTTTGGTTGCAATATTATGAGTTCTTAAGGTAATGGTTTCAAAGAAGTTGTAATTTTGGCCTTGAAATAAAAGAAAGGGGGTCCTATTGTTAGCACCACTTTTCAACTCAAGGATTTATTTTAAGTTTTTTGTTGGAAACATGACAAGGTTGTTAAGGCCATGGTTGCAAAAGGTGGTAATTTTAACTGTGAAAAAAGGGTTTCTACCAGTAACGCCACTTTTTGAAATGAAGGTTGATTTTGGTGTTTTTAACACAAAAATGTGGATTTTTAGAGATAGAGTTCTTGTTTTAAGGTCATAGTTCTCATCAAGTCGGTAACTATGTTTAATACAAAAGTGTTTACACCATTTTTAAAGGTGCTTCGTGAGATTTGGAGTACATGGTGTATGTTCATACCATGGATGGTCCATGATGGATTTCAATAATGGAAATGGATTGCTCAGTGGTTGTTTGACCTCAGTTGGATGCTTGCATGATATTCTTCCTTAGGTCATTAAT
>JZKD02S2178211.1:1133572-1144166 GCA_000966675.3 Picea glauca | reverse complement strand
TACTCATCAATGGTCATACTGCCCAACTTGAGTTCGAAGAACTCCTTCATCTTTCTGTCATAGTACCTTTTTGTCAGGTATTTCTTCTCGAAATACCTCTTGAATTCCTTCCAAGTGACCTCTTTCTCCTGAATGTGTTGCACCTGCACAAACTGATCCCACCACATGGATGCTTTTCCTTTCAGCTGGTACATTGCAATTCTTCCCTCTGCATGGGCAGAATAATTCTGCAGTTGGAAGTATTTCTTCATGCCCAGCAACCATGTCTCGGCATCTTCCTCCTTCTTATGCTCTCCATCGAATGTTGGAGGTTTAATTTTATTCATCTCCCCTTTCAATTCCTCCCTTCCAGATCTTCGATGTTTTCTGGTAGGTGATGGGCTTGAACTACTGTGTGTCTTACTATCAGAACGTCTTTGGGAGCGATCAAGATGTCGGCTACTGCTCCTCGACCTACTTCTTCTCCCATGAGTTCTACGACTCTCCATCATACTGGAGTCTCTTCCCTTCTCAAGTTTCTTCTCTATTATTTCCAAGCTCTGCAAGAATTTTAAGTTTAATTTCCCTTGTCGATCCTTAACTTTCATGAGCTTTCGGCTATCAGCTCGACGCTCCTTGGCCTCTCTTTGCAATCCTTCGAGGATTTTCATTATATGTCCTTCCTTATCCATCTCCTTTCCATGCCCATTAGAGTTCGATCCTCCGGCTCCTAAGTTAACATCCTTTCCTTCCCGTTCGTCTTCCAAATCAGGGGTAGTTTGCACTCTTCCCCACTCCATACTCGGCGTTGATTAAATGGAGTTTTGGCCTCTGTTGTATTCTGAACATGCACTGTGCAATCCATTTCAAAATTTCAAGGCCATTAAACTTCATGAATAATCCACAACATTTATAACTAATACGAACAAGAACGAAAGACATTTCAACTTCATAAGTTTTCTGAGCTCTATCTGGCTCTATGTTTTTCGGGTGTCTTGAAATTCTCCTATTTCCTTATCGGGAAGTTTTCCTCCCACAGGAAACTCTTCGGGGTCTCCCTTCCTTCTATCGGGGTTTTGAAACCGACATTGTTCTAGTGGGTTTAATCCCCGATTTTCGATTTCCCGATGCGCTACCTTTACGCGGTAGCCCCTGCTATGGGCTCTACATCATGTGATTGTGGACTCGTGACCCCGGCCTTTTCCTTATCGGGGTTCAGGGTTTTGCGAATCGAAATGTGCCAAAACTCTGGACAGCGGAATCCCCGATTTCCCGATTTCCGATGGACTCCGTCCGTGCTAGCCCTCCGGGCTATAGCCTCTCCATATGACCACTGCCCATGACCATGATCAATCCTCCTATCAGTGTTTCGAAATTTGTGATGTCACAATGCACATGCATTCACAACTTCTGATCCTTCAATTCCCGATGTGATTTTACAATGGCTAGCTCTCCCGGCTCAACCTCTAGTCCACATGACCATACTATATGACCTCCACTTTACCCCATCAAGTTTCGGCGGTTTCAATGTTAATGCTCATATGCTCATGGGATCCCCGATGGGTCCCAGTCGTTGACTTGTCAACAGTCCTTTTGCCTGTCGCTTAAAATATGCCACCTATCCTCCTGACAATCGGTGTGGCCCCACGTTCCTAGGTCTTATCGGGAAATCGCGTATCGCGATTTTCCAATGCACAAAACCTTTGCTTCCGGGATCCCCGATATCCCGATTCCCGATATTTCAGCGTGCCTTTTTATTTAACCCTTCACGGTTAAGCCCAGGTCCATGTGACCTCTACTCTGTGACCATATTCAACCGCTCATCGGGGTTTCAGGTTTCGAAGTTTCAAAGTGTATGAATCACTTGTCACTGGGGTTCCCAATTTCCCGATGAAATTCAAACATCGATGAACTTACTCCTTGTCGGGACTTTCCCCGATGGCAGATATCTGCCACGTGTTCCCTAATATGAACGTCCAGATCTTGTCGCGAACTCGCGGATATCGATTCCGTGTGATGAGATTTCTAGGTGCTCGAGAACTCCGATTCTCTGACTCTCTCCAAGAGTCTGACACGTGTCCTCCTTGAGATCCTATGGCTAGGGTCCCTCCTCAGGATCTCGAGAATCACAAGGTCTCGATTCTCTACCTTAGTAAAACATCGATGACTCTAATATCCCGATACCTCTCCGGGACTTCTCCTCTACCCATGAGGACTTAAATACTGCGCAAATTCTGTCAACTCGGACGGTTGACGGGTAATCCCACAGGGATCTTACGATTCATGATCCTCCCGAGTTTAAACTCCTGTGCAGTATTCAAAGGCTTTAAACCTTACGCACGTTCTCCAAATCTGACGGTTACAAGGGTTCGCCTTCCCTCCCGAACAGATCCGACGGTTCTAACACTATTGGTGTGGAGACTTGTCTTCTTGTGGTCATAGACCACACSAGCTGCGGTTTCACAACACCGCTTAAACATCCTRAGCTTAAAAACTCRTCAAGTATATCCTTGACGCTTCGGYGCAAACCAGGGTCCGAAATTGGTCCTCCAAACACAATTTCTCCTCTCACCCTCGATCCAAAGACCACTCAACTGGCCCATCTAGGCTCAGTGTCGAAACCTTGGCTCTGATACCAATTTGTAGTGTACCCTTTCACTACCGAGGTTTCCAAACCTCTCAGTTACCATTCTATACATGAATGATTACATAATTTGTACAAACCTTATAAGCACATGCATTTAGCATAATTAAACACATTTAAATTATAGAGTGAAACATATCTGGTTACTGTTATAATTAAACCTTCCATAACATTCAATAGTAACTCATTTACACAACAGAAAAACATGATACATGAACAGCATAGTCATGCCAAATGTGAAAATAACATAATTCAGGTACTTATCTTTGAACAGCTATAGAATTCACCAACCAAGTGTAGGCCTTCCATGAACCTCCCAGCCTTAGACCACATTGTTCATCAGCTCAACAGTAGGTCACCCCCGAGCTGGGACCGAGCTCCACCCCCAAGGCAAGGAATCCTAGGCTAGGTTGAGGTTATGGGGAAGATAGCACATACACATCCACCAGGAACAAAGCTCTCCCAGGAATCTCCCTTCGCTCACTACCCACAGACCCTCATTCCCCACATGCCTGTTCCACCCCAAGAGAGTGCACCTTCTCTGTCACCTAGACAGTCCTTCGGCTGCCAGTCTCCCTTACCTTGGGTTACAGGAACAAACCGGACCGGAATTCTCCAGGCTCTATGGAAGCTACAGGGTTCCTTCCAGGAGTTCTCTTCTCCCTCTACGCACTCTCTCACCTAGAGGAGTCACTCACAGGCCAACAAGCCTCACGCAGTCCAGCATTGTGTGGTCACAACAATCCACAGAAGACACAGACAAGGCTTTCCCAACCGGTTCAGCATTCACAGAGTGATCTCACAGTGATGTTTTCAAAACAGGCTCCATGCACAGGCTAGCTCAACTTTTTCCCGAACAACCAGGGATTATTCCACTCGAGTTCAACACAGGGATTCCGATTCAGGAATTGCGCTCCCGGGATTGCCTGGAACAGACACAGACTCACACCTATGGACAGGGTGTACAAGGTTTTCCCCAGACAACACAGGATTTTCCGGCTTTTCAGAGATAAACCAGGGTATTCTGGCAGATGGCGTACCAGTTCTACGCTCAGAGGTTCGGGTCAGAATGGAGGAAGATCCCCACCCATGGTTCAATTCAGGGCTTATATTTGCATGCACCAGGGTTGACACTTGTCACCCTGGGAACTGCATGCGTACCACAGCGTGCATCCCCTTTGCATGTTCCCTCCCTTGCCAGGAACTTAGGATAAACAGAAATGCACATGTCTCTTTTTAAAATAATATTAAAATATTATTTCCCAGGCTTAAGCCCCTAGGCTTAGCACTCAGCCCCTTTCCCATCTTTTAGCCCCTAGTTCCTTGCCCATTCTGTGGATTCTCAGTCCCCCATCACTCATTCATCGTGGTCGGTCTGCACCTGGCGGTGTTTATATTTTATTAATTGATCTGTATACATACAAATACATCAACAGGCTCCTGGCCTTCAACACTTAGGCTCCCTGGCCTAACAAACACATAAGCCTTCTAGCTTATACAAAACTTGGCTCACTAGCCTATAAAACACATTTACAATTCTTTGCATAAAACATGATCTCTAACGGGGCTCGGCCTTGGGGACACTACACCATATTTACCACATTTTAAACATTTCCTCAAAGATTTTCCTGGGGATTTAGATCTACCTTTAGATTTATATCTCCCCCTCAAAGACTTATTTGTATTCCTAACTTAAGGATGACCTCTTACAGATAAAGCATATGTGATATGAATATCCATTCATTTTTTCCTCATCTCTTCTGATAACAAGGATGAAACTATTTCTTCATACTTCAATGCATAATGAGTGGTAATACCAATTTCTACAACCAAATTATCGCAGGAGCCTAGAAAAGAACATAACAAAGTAATACACTTATCTTCTTCTGCAAGTGTAATATTAACAGAGAGAAGTTGACTTACCAAAGTATTGATATAGATTCTGTCACGGAAACTCTATCTTCCATCGTAAATGATACAACTTCTTTCTCATAAACAACTTGTTTACCAGGGACTTTGGTTGATTCAAATTCTCCAAATTTTCCCATAGTTCCTTGGTTGTATATTCTCCTGACACATTCAGCAACATCAAATATTCTAGATAGATTTGAATCGTACTCATTGCTCTTCTATCCAGTTTCTCCCAATATTCTTATTTTGACATACCAGTAGATTGAGTATTAGTAGTTTGTGTACCAGTAGATTGTGTACCAATACACTATGTACCAGTAGGTTGTGTACCAAGATCTGCAACGATCCATTGTTCTTTGTCTACAAGAAGGTCCTCCATCTTGAGCTTCCATAGCTAAAAGTTTTGACCATTGAACTTCTCAATCTCGATTCTAGAACTCCTCATCATTCTCTTTTGACACGCGAATCACCACTGCAAAGCTCCCACTGAACCTAGGTTTATCACAGACCCAAGATAAACCTTATCTATCAAGATTGATCCAAACCCTCAACAACAAAGGCATTCCCTTGAAGCCAAAAATGTGCTCTCAAATGTAAGTTTTAAACCTGTGAAGTAAAGAAATGCATACAAATTCTTAAGCAAAATAGAAATTAATCAATGGTTCATACACATAGTACACACAAATTTACGTTGGAAACCCTTAACTGGGAGAAAACCAACCTTCCTTGGTGCCGCACCTCTCAACTCTTCATTGTATTAATTTCACCATTCACAATACTATATATACAATATTTTAGGTGTTTTGCAGCTACCAAAACCCTAATCTCTTAATGGGATCGTGAAACCCAGTCGTCAAATTTGACACCCCTCCACACACACATACATGCAAAGAATATAACACCTACACAACACATTTTTTAGCTCCAAGCATAAGGAATAGTTTCAAGACCATAATCTCCACGATAATATTTGTAGCCCTACCCAAACAACTTTTAAAATATTAACTCACATATTTAATTAATTAATATTATTCATAAATACATTTGATTTACATGTATTCACTATATGTATTCATATACATATTTATATGCAAATTAATTTTTTTACTAAATCAAAATTAAAATTAAAACATAATTTAATATAAAAAAAATCTCTAAAATCAATATATTACCACTATTTTTTAACATTGATTTCAAGGTGATGTTGAAAAAAACATACTTCTTTAATTATCATACTCTACCCACACAAATTTATTTAAAAATGATGACCTCTTCAAATTTTCCTTTGAACTTAAATACTAATATAGTGGAGGCAAGGAAAAAATTAACATATGAAAATAAGAGTAACTAACCCACTCGTTGAAAATAACCATAAAGAATGTTTATAACAATGCTTATGGCCACATATTTTCTCATATCCTAGTTGGTTTCAACCCTCCATCAAATCATTTCCAAATGATGAGTTCCACTTTCCTTATGAAAAATGAATAACTTAGGAAAAAACAAAGAAGCAGGTGAGGCGATGGGTGTCTTTTCAGTTACATTCCTATAAGTAGTGAACTTTCAAAATCACGCATAAATTTTTTTTCCTAACTTTCAACATGTCAAAAAGAATTATTTTTATATATTAGAATAATATTTTAAAATTTTATGCATATATGTTATATTATAATAAAGTTATAAATCAATATAATAAAATATATAATAATTTTTTAATCAAAATATGTTTTTTCCAAAATAAAGTTATCTTTTTTAAGATTTAAATATGAATTAAATTTTTTATCAAATAAAAATAATATTCATGATGTCTATCATAAGATTATGACAATTTTTTCTACTTCCATCAACAAGTTCTTTATCAAGATGTTATGTAACCAGACAAAATAGAACGGTCAATCCTTGGTATGATAAAGAGTGTAAGATTGCTAGAGAATCCATTAGAGGTGCCTCTAATGAGTCCTTGGAATACGAAAAAATAACTAGATACAAATTCCTAATCAAAAAGAAAAACAAGGTACTACATGAATAGAAAACAAGAGAAGTTTTTGCACCTATTTAAGCTAGATCCTAAGAAACTCTAGAGGCAAATTTTTCACTCTTAAAACTAAAGAAAACAATATGATTCCCTTGAGGGACTCGAATTCCTACCTTAAAATTATTTACGGATCCCCTAATGTCATGGAAAACATTCAAACCATTTCAACAAAGGAAGAAGTTTTTTCAATAGATGACATAAAGTTTGGTGTTCAAATGCTTACAAAAGGGAAAACTAAGGATATCGAAGACTACCAAGAAGAAACATTAAAAACTGGAGGGTCTGTCTTCATCTTCCATGTCCACAAACTCTTCAATTTAGCATTCAATCAAGGCTTCACTAAACCTTGGACTCAAAACCTTATTGTACCTATTTTTAAATGTGGGGATTAAAACAATCCCTCTAACTATAGGATCTTTATGATTCGCCCCCTTTTAAGTGTTTATCCAAGTCATGTGGAATTATTTTGGAAAATAAGATCATTGTATGCAATTCAATTGGGTCTAGCTTGGGTGGTTAGGAGGAATGATTGTTATCTTCCCCACATAGGTTCAATTCTTGAAAGTGACATGTTGAGCTCTTAACAAGTATATCGTTGTAATGGCCTTGATCCCTATGTTGAAAATCCATGAGCTTCTGACAAATCTAGTTTACCCTAGGTACCATCCTCAAAATGAGTGGAAGTATTGGCGAGTTTCCTGGGGATATGTATTCCATAGAGAGAGAGAGAGAGAGAGAGAGAGAGAGAGAGAGAGAGAGAGAATATCAATGTATGGCTAGAAAGTCATGAAAAAAAGCGCTAAAGAATAGACTGGATTTAGGAGCTATCATTCAACTGTGGACCACCTTTTTTTGGTTAGAATCATTATGAAGGAATGTCACAATAATAAAACCAATCTCCTATGTTCTTTTGTTGACTTTAGAAATTATTTTGGCACAGTGCCTAGGAGGAATGATTGTTATCTTCCCCACCCAGGTTCAATTCTTGAAAGTGACATGTTGAGCTCTTAACAAGTATATCGGTGTAATGGCCTTGAGCCCTATGTTGAAAATCCATGAGCTTCTGACAAATCTAGTTTACCCTAGGTACCATCCTCTAAATGAGTGTAAGTACTAGCGGGTTTCCTGGGGATATGTATTCCAGAGAGAGAGAGAGAGAGAGAGAGAGAGAGAGAGAGTATCAATGTATGGCTATAAAGTCATGAAAAAAAACGCTAAAGGATAGATTGGATTTAGGAGCTATCATTCAACTGTGGACCACCTTGTTTTGCTTAGAATCATTGTGAAGGAGTGTCACAATAATAAAACCAATCTCCTTTGTTGACTTTAGAAATTATTTTGGCACAATGCCTAGGACTAACCTTTGGAATAGGTTAGAAGAGACAAAAGTTCCTATTCAGCTCAAAGCTACTACGATAAGATTGTATGAGAATGTTATTTCCAAGTTTAGGAACATTGAAGACTAGTTGGAAAAAATAAATTGTGATATTGGATTTAAGCAAGGTTTCCCCCTATCCCCTGCCCTTTTTGACATATACATTGACAAGTTAGAGGGTTGCTTGGAAGAAGAAGGCTGTGTCGTCCCAACTCTCACTAGTATAGTCATCATCCTTCTAGTTTACACTGATGATATTGTTCTTATGGCGAGGAGCCCCTATGATCTCAACAAGAAACTAAAAATCATCACGGATTTCTACATTATTATGGGTATGACTGTTAACATTGACAAAATGAAGGCTATGATAATTAAATCCAAAAATATCACTTACGTTAATTTTGTGTATGACAACAACAACTTGGAGGAAGTGACTTCATACAAATATCTTAGAATTAATCTTCATAAGAAGGTTAACTAGAACTATAACATTGAGAAAATGATAAAAGGAGGGTGGAAAGCTTATTATGGACCTGAAATTGGTTGAAATTCAACAAACCTTTGGATAGGGATAAGAACTAACTCCTTTTTAAGACTCTAATCACTTCTATTATCTTATATGGTTGTGAAGTCTAGGGTTTTAGTATCTCTAAAGAATTATGGAGAAAGGTAGAGAAAATCCAAAATCTTTTTAGAACTTAATCTCAAAATTAAAGGCAATATTGTATATCATATCCTCCTCATAAAAGAAACTATTTCCCTCATTGAGATCATGGCTATGCCTAGGTACCTAATGTACAAGGATAATATATACAACATGGTATACAAGAGGCTTCCTAAGCTTTCTTCTAACTTTAGTAAAAACCACATGTGGCTTAAACGGGGTTGGCATAAAGATTTCAAGTCTTGGATAAATCATTGGGGAATAAAGGAAGCCTTAAAATCAGCCTTGTCCTCAAGGCTTGGGATGAGGAAATTGTTGCAGAATGTTAGTGAGCTCCCAGGTGGAATCTGTTGGATTTGTATCTTTCCACTGGACTAAAACTTCCTTGGTGGTAAGTCGATGAAGACGACGCTCTCACTAGTCCAAAATTGCTTGTGGCTGCAACTAGATGGATCCTTCTTCATCCAACTCAGGAAGGTTGGTTTGAGTTTGGAACTTAGTTCCAATCACCTTCTTTAAGCAGGAGACATGAAAAACAGGATGGAGCTTATAATGACTGGGCAAAGCTAACTAATACGCCACCTTTCCAATGCACTTGAGAACTATATAAGGACCATAAAATTTGGTGCCAGTTTCTAACAATGTTCGGCCTTGAGTGAAGTTTTCTTATAAGGTTGCAGTCGAAGAAATACATGGTCTCCTTCATCAAATTGGCATTTTGAGCGACCTTGATCGGCGTGTTGCTTCATGCGATTCTTATCCATGAACAAATTCTCTTTGAGGGTATGTAGAATAGCCTTCCGAAGTGTAAGTGTTTGTTCAATCACTTGGACCTTCAATACACATGGCATGTAGGGGAGAACGGAAGGTGGATTTTGGCCATAGACTGCTTCAAAAGGATTCATGCGAGTAGTTGTATGGTAAGAACTTTTGTACCACCATTCAACTAATGGTAACGAGTGAGCCCATTTTTTTTTCCTTTCATAGGAAAAACACCTCAAATAAGTCTCCAAACACTTGTTGACGTATTCAGTTTGACCATCAATATTATGGGGATGATAGGCAGTGTTGAGATGCAATTGGGTTCCCTATAGTTTGAAAATTTCTTGCCAAAAATTGCTCGTGAAAGTGGGATCTCGATCAGAAATAATAGAATGAGGCATGCCATGAATCTTGAAGATATGATCCATGAAAATTTGAGCCATAGTGGATGTGATAAAAGGGTGTTGAAGAGCAAAGAAATGAGCATACTTGGAAAGATGATCCACGACCACCATGATGATTGTCTTATTGCCTAATTTAGTTAACCCCACAATAAAATCCATAGAGATGTCCCTCCAAATAGAGGGTGGAATCGGAAGTGGTTGGAGTGTGCCAGGAAGTTTGATGATTTCACCTTTGTTGCATTGACAAATATCACATTTTTCTACAAAAGTGCAAACGTCCTTTTTCATACCATCCCAAAAAAAGGAACGTTTTACCCGGTCATAGGTTTTGGTAAAACCTAAATGCCTAGCTATGGGAGTAACATGAAGCTAAGAAAGAACTATGGATTTAAGTTGTGATTGTTTAGTTAAATACAAATGGCCTTTGTAGTAAAGCTCATCATTATGTCAAGAGTACCCTGGGGAAACTGGAGAGTTGGCTTGTAATTGTTGGATCAGATGTGAGATTTTAGGATCATGTAGCCATTTTTGGGGCACAAGTTGGAGATAATATGGTACAATGAAGGAGAGGGAGAAAAGGGACACATAGCTTCGTTCAAAGATTGAAAATCCTGATCCGTTGCGAGAGTCCAAGTGAAAGAATTCTTTTTAGGGAGAGTAGTGAGAGGGTCCACAATATTCCCATAATTCCAAAAAAACTTGTGATAATAGCATGTTAAACCAGAAAAACCACGCAAGCTTTTGATAGTCTTGGGGTGAGTCCAATCCTACATTTCTTCAATTTTTTTAGGATCCACCTGGATGTTGGATTACTGAGAGG
>JZKD02S2178211.1:1066196-1077799 GCA_000966675.3 Picea glauca | reverse complement strand
TTTCTCATATATTGTGCATGGTGTATTGTGGTGTATTGGTGTAACTCTTATACTATTGTTCATTTCTCATTGGATATAATTGAATGGTTTAAGTATAAGTTTAAAAAGGTTTTAAGTTGCACTTCATATTGATTCACCCCCCTCTCAGTATTAGACCATGACACAGAATGGTATGAAACAACAAGCAGATCAACATTGTAGTGAAAGAAGTTTTGAAGTAGGGGATTGGGTGTTTTTTAGACTACAACCATACAAACAGATGTCCCTCAAGAAAGACAAGAAGAAAAATAAATTATAACCAAAGTACTATGGCCCTTATAAGGTGTTTCAAAATATTGGTACTATGGCATACAAATTGGAGTTGCCTACATCTTCACGAGTACACCTAGTTTCCCATGTTTCATGCTTAAAGAAGGTTATAGGTGACAATATCCTGGTTCAAACTGTATCGCCAGAACTTGACGAGGAAGGAAAAATCATATTGGAGCCTGAAGCCATTAGTGACACAAGAATTCGTCAGTTGAGGAATAGATCCATTTCAGAGTATCTTATTAAATGGAGGAAACTACCGGTTGAAGATTCCACTTGGGAAGATGAGTCTTTTATACAGAAGCATCCAGAGTTACTCAAGTGTTTCGGACAACACTTGTCTCAAGGGGAGGGGCATGTTAAGCCCTAAATAGTGGCTCATTACCCCTTAATTGGGGCATATTATATTAGTAATGTTATTTTATTTATGTCGGCTTTAGGCCATTAGTTGTAATTATACCTCCTATTCTCCTATATATACCAAGGAGACATTTTCATTTTGAATCATCTTGTAATTGTACATTTATATGGGAATAAGGAGGTTTCCCCCTCAAAGAGGCTTATTATCTGAATTTCTCTCTTTTTCAAGGCGTTGAGTACTTATTCTAAGGTTTTTCTATGCTATATTCATATTTGGTTCTTAACACAGAGAGACCATGACAGCCTCTTGAGATCAAAAACATAAAAAATATACATGCTCCAGTGGGGAAATCAAGCCTCATATTGAAATATAGGTCTTAGAGTCTGGAAGTTATGAGTACCACAGAGTTTAACATTACTACTACTATTCCTAATAACATATTAAAATAGATATGAAAAAGAGAAACGGAGACTGAAAATCCTGAAACCACTAGACATGAGGAACCTGGGAAGGTGATGGACCTAATCCCTCTCTGCTCTTGGTTGCAACTAAAGACTCAACACCTACCAGACCCCCAACAAGAGCATGGAAATGCCTCCATGTCAATGTGCGATCCATGTCACCAACTCCAAAAATAAGCATTTTGAGCTTCCAGTAATTCCATTATGCTCTTGAGTTGATGGAAGTCCTCGTCTTTCAGCAGCATGCCCAGGGCCACCATACTTATGGTGTTCCAATGCAATTCCAAAGTGTGATAGAATTATGAATTCCTCATCTTAGTGCAACCAAGATCAGGAATGAATCCTCCAACCTGTTGTTCCACCTCATCATCATCCTTGAATTCCTGCACCAGATGGACCTCATCTTCCAAAGATGGCATTGAGGCCTTATCCTCATTTGGAAAAAATTCCTCATAAAATTCAGCAGCATCCATCATTGTCTTAGCAACTTAAAACAACCCCACATAGGAGGTGTGAGGCTTATGTCCTCGGGGCAGCATGACCAGAGAGACCAAAATAATTAAAAAAACAAACAAACTATCTAAGAAACCACAACAATGTCAGACATACCAGAGCCGAGCAGTGTTCAGAGTATGACATTGGTTATTTATCTCTTTAGAGTCTGGAAGGATACCCACTATTGGTCATAACCAACTTTCATATTTCATTTGGGCCATGACTATTATCATAATGTGGGATCATGGGCACATCCAGAGTCTCGTGTCAAATATCACCCTCGGTGGTCGATCGAACATTGCCATGATCATTTTTTTTATCGCATCTTTTCCCAGGTACATAATTTGCATCATCTGCTTCATGAGGGATGAACTGGCTACCAAGACCAGCCTCCCATCACTCCCCTTCATCAATGTTGTTGGTCTAGTGAACTTGTGAAGGTACATCCTCTAGTAGCTTCGTAGAGGGTCAAGTGACAAATGAAGGGACAGGTGTTTTGTCATGCAAGGCAGGTGAAGCCACCAAAGGTCTTGGGCCAAGCACCAATGCTTCCACACCAATGATGTTGACAAGAGGACATGTGAACACCCAATCCGAGGATATGTAAATTTAACTTATATTTGTAAAATTCTTATAATTTTTTTATCTTATTTTCTTGACTTTATTTAACATAAAATTAAAGAAAAAGAAATATTTGTAGTTACATTCCTATTTAAAACTTTCACACAATCTCCTTTGACACCATGCAAGAAATAATACCATGCCATTGTAACTATGTTGATCTGCAACCTAAGTAATCACACAATGTCCTTTGACACCATGCAAGAAAGCACACCGTGCCATTGTAACTATGTTTATCTCCAACCTAAGTAACTTATATCTCCAACCTAAGTAACGAATCAATGACAATTGATGCAATGTGTTGTCACACACAATAAACTATGATCACCTAAAAGGAGGTTCATTGGCATGTACAACACATGGATGCATGTGGCACTAGTATATCCATAACCACTGTGAACTATCTACTTAAACAATATCATAAAACAAAAAAAATAATTTTTTGATACATTAAATCAAGCTATGTTTATATGGTTTGCAAAATCAGATAATAAATAATGTTGGGAAAGCAACCACAAGTGTTTTATAGTGACTTTGTTCCCCTTAATTAATGACTTATTCACTCATATGGTCCCTTCTTTTCCATCAAAGAGGTTGTTGCATGGTTATATTTCTTCTATGTTGACTTATTTGTTCAAGACATACTTATTCTAACAAAAGGAACATGTGATCTTGATGATATATTTTACAGGACATTTTTTATGGCAGGTACTTGTTCATGTAGTAAATAGTAGGTATAAATATTAAATTAAATTGTTATTCCATAAGTAGTAAAGAATTATGAAGGTGAAAAATAGCAGGTACTTGTTCATTTAGTCGTAGATTTGCAATGAATGATAAACAACCTTCAAACACAACAAATATAAAATTCTACATCATATTTATAAAATTTTATTTCAATGAATACATGGGATAGATTTTTGGGATTGATTTGAATCTCCAATCATGTATGGAGATTCAAATTATTATGTTATTCTTTTCTAGAAAATAACAATTTTATCTCCATTTTCTCATTTTACTTTTACTGAGTGGCCAACATTCCATTTTTCATTGCGTCTCTCTAGTGGTCAGGTTATGAGGTTTTGAAGAGTTATCATGGCCTTGGGATCACCCTTTCCCTGTGTGCACAACCTCCCACATAGCACTTTCTTAAGTATTTCCAAGTGCCTAACACTACCTTACATCTGTTTAAAATTGAATAAATGAAAGAAATGACCAAAGTTTTGTTGTTCTTTAAAATTGAAGAAATGAAAGAAACGAAGAGGGTTTTATTGTTGTATTAATTCATATTTTATTGGATATATGATGTGCATATTTTTATTTCCATAAAAAATTTACATGGATTTCTTTCTCACTTAATTGTTATTCTAACAAGAATCAACATTGTTAAAAGGCAAGTAATAAAAAAGTTACATTAGGTAGCCGAGCAATCAACTTACCTGGAATCAATGCTTGACCATTGGACTGGAAATTTGGATTGATGCTTGAAGGCTGGATTAAAGTATAATCAATGTGGATTGTTGGGCTATGGTAATATAGGTACAAACTTACCAATGAACAAAACAAAATTAGGAAAAACAAAATTAATAGTGAGTCAAGTCCCTTTGGTTCAATGTAGTATACCTAGGGGGGTAATATGGGGTACCTCGTCATGTACTAAATCTAATGATGACAACGAAATATCATGTGAATTTACAAATCTCGTGATATTTGTAAAGAAATAAAGGTTTCAATATGTGGATCCTCCATTTGCATATATGTATTTATTATGATAAATCTCTACGGATTTACAAATCTTATGAGATTTGTACAAAAATAAAGGTTTCGATTTGTGGATCTTCCATTTGCATATATGTTTTTATTATGACAAATATCCTATTCAATATCATTAATAAAATAGTTTTTCTAACTCCAGGTGGCAATCTTAGTTTTTATTTTTTAATTTTAATTGTTTTTTAATCTAACAAATTCCCATCCAAGCAAGGGTATATTTCCATTTCATTATTTTTAACCAATCACAAAATAGAATTAACAAATATCAAATATTCAAAAAAATAATTTATATTTTCAAAATATTAAATTTACTACACAAATATCACAAAAATATTTTAAAATTTTATATTCGTAAATATTAAGTGAGTTCGGTTTGACCGTGAACCAATTGCTATATTCCCTGTGAGGCAAGGAATGATAAAAAAAAATAAGGAAACCTTATGTTCTCATGAATATGCCTCCATGTTCCTTGGATGGGGTGACACCAGCCAATCATGTGATACCTGACACTGATGTGACAAATGCAGTTAAGGCCCCTCATCGCCAGCCTCCCCCTCAGTCCTTTCACCATGCTTAGCATTCAAGTTGTGAGGGAGATAGTGTGTTGGGACAACCAGGGACAATTAATGGCACACATTCTGCACTAGTTATGGATCTCTGGAGCAAGTACGAGACAGTTGTGTGACATCAAATTAGTCTTCATGGTGCCTCTCCCCCTCATCTCAATGGTTTTCTTGAAGGTAAGCACTCACTGTAGCTATTTGATCCTACAATTGCACTTGGATTTTAATCCCCCTCCTGAACTCTCTTTCCACTGGTGTAGAGCACTTGCTTCTGTTGATTTCACCTCCCCTTTCGTGTCTTCACATAACCTCTTTCTCATTGTCTCTCTATGTGTGTTTACGCCATGCCACGAGAAAGGGGCAAGCCCAAATTTGGTTCGACCTACTATAGCTTTGTAGTCTGACACCGACATTCAGGCCCTCCCTCAGCCTCCTCTTTTCTTCCTAACCAATTCACCAGTCCTGTTGGCCCTCCCCACTCTGACCAAAATTGGCACAATGATGCTCATCTTCCCCCCGGAAATCTTGAGGCAATGACTCAAATTACCGACCATGTGTTAACTTCTGGGGGTTGTCTAGTAGAGAAGAAAATTGCTCCAAAATGGATGGAGGATACCATTGGGCTGACTGAACCAATTGGAAATTCCATCCCCCCTGTCCATCATGATACATATATGGGTGGTTGTGTGATAGAGGAAGAAATCTCTCCACAATGGCTAGACGACTCAATTAAAGGGATAGCCCCAAATTTCAATGCGTTGCTCAATGATGCCACCAGGACAAAATTGGATTATTTCCTGGATGAGGAGGAGACTCATCTGTATTTTTTCGATAAAGCACCAGATCATCTAAGATATGAGCAAGATATGCCCAGTCCACACAGATTCTCGGAGGATCATTTGCAGTTGATTTTCGAGATGCATCGGGAGATGGCAGACCAGCTTCAAATCCAACGTGCCCTCATTCGTCATCTAGATATGTTTTTCAACTCCTTTTGAAACGTTCCTGCCAATATATGCTACCCAACTTACTTCCAGCCATTCACCTTCACTTTCCTCCATGATGGTTGCCTGGGTTTGCCAAATGTTTAACTTTCTTATTTTCATGTTTCCAGGTTTAGATAAGATACATTTACAGTTGAATTATGCACTAGAAAGACTTTGGTTCTGGTATACTAGCTTGTCCATAAGTTTTGCAGGCTATATGTTTTGGTTTCTATGCATGTGGCATAACAGGTGGTAGGTTTTGAACTATGTAATAACATGTATCTCTATTACATCTTTTTAAGGTAATACAATCTTTTTATTTACAAAAACAAAATGAATTTGCCTCCATGTTAAAAGGCCATTTTTCAAATATATGTATATGTTTTTCCACTTTATTCAAAGTTCAATATTAAATATTTTTACATTTAGATATGGAGTAACAGATTAGTCAATTGGGTTTAGCTCAGATGGTTGGGAGGAATGGTTGTTATCCTCCCCACTCAAATTCAATTCTCGTAAGTGACATGTTGAGCTTATAATGAGTATATTGTTGTAATGGATTCAAGCCTTGTCATTGATCGGCCTTGTGCCTTGAATATTCTAGGGTTTACCTTGGATACCATCCTTTAAATGAGGTGAAGTACTCGAGGGTTTTCCCTAGACTTTGTAACATTTAAAATTTTGATCTTTGATATTTTGTTCTTTATAATTCTAAACTTATATATCGGTTGTGAGATTCAATATCTCATTTTAATTTTATTTAGTATCTCATTTAATTTTATTTAGTATCTCATTTTAATTTGATTCTTTTAGAATAATTGTGAGATTCAATATCTCATTTTAATTTGATTCTTTTACAATTTTTAAAAATGGATATTATTTTTCTCATACTTGAGGTCGGGGATCATGCAAATTTACAGATTATATTTTATTTTTATTATTTCAATCTAATTAATATATTGATTGATTATTATTGGAGGTTTTAATAACATTAATTTCTTTGCATCTGATCCAACAAGGTTAAAGGGACTCATCCCTTTCCTTGATTTAAAATATTTGAATCATGCCTCTTATTCACCCTCTCAAAGGAGCATCCAAGAAAGAAGTCAAAAAAAATAGGGGGTTGACTCTTGATTATAATTGTATCAATGTTTATATCACAGCCCTTAGAATGTGTGGCAATGACATTAATAAAATCTATAAACTAATGTGCCTCAACAACCTTTTATTGTGCAATCCATGTTTTACCTAGGAACCTTTACTTCTAGTTAAGAAGCTTCCATATGCACATGCTTGAAACATTACTTAAAAAACAATGAGATATATTCATGATCCAATAGTTGTGCCCATTTATGGTTGCTTAATTCCACAACCATTTAATCAAGGAGACCTTAGTTCAAATCAATGTAAATGCATATTTGGGAAAGGGTTGTGGATGGAATATCAATTTTTTTTCGTGAAAAAAAAAACATTATATTTGATACTTAATATACATCACCTTATCTAACCGACACTTTAAGAGCACTACCTCTCATGTGTATTTCAAGAATATAAAAGAGAGGAAAAAATTTTAAATGTTTTCCTCTCAACAAACCTAAAAACTACAATATTACAATCATCCTAAGGCCCGGGAATCTCCAAAACCATGCTTAATAACACTCGGAAATAAATATTACAATTCAACTTATTTCCCAAGCAATTCACTCCATCAACTAGATATCAGAAAAGCAACATTCTGAAATTAAACAACTACATCCTCCTAACTGAGATCACTATCGACGGGGTACTCAACACCCCAAATGGAGATCATATGCAAAAATTTGTACCCCTGGGAAGTTGATGTATCAACTAATCACATCAGAGCCCACAAACATTTTGGTGTTTCATCTTCTATGGTTAGGTTTTGGATGTTTAGGGTTTTCTCATTGATTCTTTATGTTAAAAGGAATTTTCAGCCTCTTTGTAATCAACTTCTTGCGAATGAGCGTAGTTTTCACATCTTCGTCTTCAGAGATAAGCTACCACCATTCTAGTTATCTTGCATGCCTTTCATTTTATAGTCTTCTATATTTCAGACATTCATTAATAGAATCTGAGTTCAATTGTGTTATTGTGCTTCGTGCAATATCTATGTTTGTTTCCTTGATATATATTTTCCTTCATGTCATTCTCAATATAATTTGGATCATTGTTATTATAGCAGATTGTTCCTTGTCATTCTTAGTGCATGTCCTCGAGGAGGTCAGGGTATAGAGAGTTGGGTCTCGAGCTAGTTTCTCTTGAGGACAACTGCTCTCGCCATCCCAAGTGGCCTCCCATGGTAGAAGAAAAGAGAGATGACAGAGAAGGATATCCTATAAAATTGTTGCTCGAGGAATCCCTCACGCAAAAGAGGAATGATATGATGGATAATTTTGTCCAGGTCCTTCGACGGCTAACAACAATGACAGTGGCACCTTCAACCAGTAGTCGCTTCAGAGGTGTGACACCCTTCAAGGTACAAGTTAAATTTGATATTCCTTTATTTGAAGGCCAGATAGATGTTGATTCTTTGGGAAAATGGTTAATTTTGTTAGGGGGTTATTTCTTTGTCCAAAAAATTTCCAACAATGAAACAATCACCTTCACGTTCCTTAAATCTCTTCCCCTTGTCATAGATTGGTGGGAAACTTACTGTGAGAAACATGTCAGAGATGAGTCTGCAATTTTTGGGCTAGAACCCACTTGGGTGGATTTTGTTAATTCCCTCAAGGACCAATACTACCATGTTGGAAATTATGATGACCAGTACACGAGATGGAAAACTCTACGTCAAGAGAGAGACAAGACAATGTTTGAGTACACCAACATCTTCCATACCTTACGCACAAAGTTGGGTATTAAATATTATGAGCAGCACCTGGTCCTAAAGTATCGTAGTGGCCTAGCTAGGTACATCCAAACAGATATGGAGTTCCTGGACATCTCCTCACTAGGATCCTTTTACCGATATATTGTCAAGCTCGAGCAAAAGTTAAAGCAAAATAATAAGTGGGATTTCAACTTTGCAAACCCATCACAACAGAAGCACGGTAAAGGTGGCCCTAACCCCCAAAATAAAGGACATAACAAGGATGGTTAGCCCCAGGACAACCATTCCATGCCACCAGCGAAGAAGGGTAACTTGAATTCGAATAAGGACACTGCAAAGTAGTGTGAGTTCCAAAAAATCCCTTGGCACAAAAATGGTGAATGTTTCTCCAAACAGTCATTGTTGACCGAGATGAAAGTCTCAGAGTCGGATGCCAACTTAGACTCTAATTTGGAACTAAATAATGGAAAACAAACCATTGATGTAGAACTGAGTGTCACCATCACTACCACAAAATTCCATACAGAGGAACCAAAGGAGACTAAATAAGGGGAGCACCTCTTCCACTCACAAATGTGGGTGAAGGGGAGCCCCCTCCATTTCATTTTTGACAATGGTAGCCAGACGAACATAATCTCAGCAAAGTTCATCAAGAGGTTGAACCTAACAACGATGTTGCATCCTTATCCATACACCATTAGTTGTCTTAGCCAGGGATGAAACATTTGTGTCGGCCCATAATTTCGCCTAAACTAAGGTATCAAACCCTTCAAAGACAAGGTATTGTGTGATGTTTCCCCCCTTGAAGTTTGTGATGTTATTTTATGAAAACAATATATGAGGAAGTGTCATGACGTTTATGAATCTAGGCCCCGTAGTGTCATTATTACTTTGTGAAGTCAACTCTATAGTGTACCGAAGGAAGTCCCAAATAATGCAATCTCTTTGATCTCCGTGAAGAAGGGTAGAAATGTGGTCTCTCATACCAGGATATTTGTCCTCTTTATGGTCCAGTTAGAGGGTGAATGGAAGGTCATTACAACTACCAAAACCTCTGCATGAGGTCTCTCTACATGACAATAATAGCAACTAGACAAGATCATAGAAGATCACAAATACATTGTTGCCTCACCTATGGGGGTGCCTTTGCACTATCAGGTAAAGCACTCAATTTATTTGACACCCAAATATCCTTTACCTAAGGACCAGTATATAGGAATTATGTTATGGAGAATAAAGAAATAAAATGTCAGATACAAGAACTAATTATGAAGGGCCACATCATGCCAATATCCTCACCTTGCAAAAGACCAATATTTATAGTACAGAATAATGATAGGACATGGTGACTTTGTATTGATTACAGAGCCCTGAACAAGATCATAGTAAAAAATTGGTACCCAGTCCCTCGGATTGATGATATTCTCGATCAGCTCAAGGGAACCAAATGTTTTAGTAACATTGATCTGAAATCAGGCTACCACTAGGTGTCAATTGAGTAAACTAATGTATGGAAGACAACCTTCAAGTATAAAGAAGGTATATTTGAGTGGTTGGTCATGCATTCTGTCTTAAATAATGCCCCAACCACATTCATGTGATTGATGGATGTTATATCGCATCCATTCAAAAACTCATTTTTGGTCGTATATCTGAATCAGATATTTGGGATACATTGTGGATGAGCAGGGTGTGCATCTGAATCCAGGTAAGATCCAAGTCATCTGCAATTGGATGCCCTCGAACACATTGACCGAGCTTTGTGGATTATCAGGCCTCACCAACTTCTACCACATGTTTTTGTTTTGGTTCTCTCATATCGCTTGGGCCCTAATCCAAGTGACCAAGGGTGGAGCGAAGGCCAAGTTTTTTTGGGTTGCATCCCAACACAAAGCATTCGAGGATTTGAAATTCTACCTATGCTTAGCACCAGTCCTTATTCTTCCATACCTACAACAACCATTTGAGATTGAGACAGATGCTTTATATGCTATTGGTGTAGACCTCACTCTGCATGGGAATCTGGTGGCCTGTCACAGTGAAACACTATCTAATGTTGTTCATGGATACCCCACCTATGACAAAGAGATGTACTCCATTGTGTAGGCATGTTGATAGTGGAAGAATTACATTCTAGGGAAGGAAATGATCAACCACACCTATCACAGGCCTATGCAATTCATGCAGACATAGGGAAAGTTATAGAATGACCACCATCAAAAGTGGTCCATGTACTTTCATAAATTCCACTTGAACATCAGCTACAAGAATGGAAACACCAACCATGTCGTATAATTCCTCATTCGACCCTTTGTTTTGGTGCTAACCATAGTTCTTAATTCTTATGGGCATGAGACATCTAGGTGGCCACAATTATACAATAGTAACTCTGACTTTGTTTCTCTCTATCAGACATTGAGTGCAAGAAAACCAATTCCAGACTTTCATCTCCAAGATGGACTGCTATTCCATATTATCCATCTATGTGTTCCTTAAAGTGAGTGTGCAAATATTATTTGGGAAGCTCATTATAGTCGAGCGACATGATACTTTGGTGTGGACAAAGCAATGGTTGTACTACAAAACCATTTTTATTAGTCGAAACTTCAATAAGATGTCCACAAGTACATCAATTCCTACATTTCCTACGTAATTTTCAAACCCGCCATCAAGAAACAGGGGCTATACGCATGTATGTCTATTCCAAATAGGCCTTGGGAGTCCATCTCCTTGGATTACATGTTTCATCTACCTTCAACCAAGCATGGGAATGACTATGTTTTTGTGGTCATTGATGAATTCCCCAATAGGAAAGTTTTGGCACCCTGTAAGAAGAGCATCACAACCGAGGCCACCGTTGATCTCTTCTTTGAACATGTTTGGGTTCATTTTGGGCTCCCACRGACCTTTATTTCATATCGATATTGTAGGTTCCTAAGTACTTTTTTCTCCATCCTATGGTCAATGATGTGCACCAAGTTGACCAAATCGACAATCTTCCACCCACAGACTGGTGGACAAATAGAGGTAGTCAACATTTATTTAGTATACCTAGGGAGGTAATATGAGGTACCTAGGGAGGTACCCAATGAGAATGTAGTTATGTGTTATTAGTGGAAGTCAATTAATATATGGGAATGTGGTCATTCAATGTAAGGTGGACTAGGTCCACTATATTAATAA
>JZKD02S2178211.1:1052372-1066146 GCA_000966675.3 Picea glauca | reverse complement strand
ACCCTACCTCAAGGGTTTTCTCTATTTCTTGTGTTCATGTTATGGTGAATGGTTTATGGTTTATTCTTGGTATTATTGAAGTATATTTGCAGATCTGGTTTAGGTACTTAACAAAGAAGAGAATCACAACTGAGGCCACCATTGATCTCTTCTTTGAACATGTTTGGGTTCATTTTGGGCTCCCACGGACCTTTATTTCATATCGATATTGTAGGTTCCTAAGTACTTTTTTCTCCATCCTATGGTCAATGATGTGCACCAAGTTGACCAAATCGACTATCTTCCACCCACAGACTGGTGGACAAATAGAGGTAGTCAACATGATGACTGTCCATATTTTGAGTTCCAAACTTCCATGCACATGGGATGAGAGCCTTCCTTATGTTCAAAATAGCTACAATAGAACCCTCGACAACTCTATTGGCCACATCCATTTTTAGGTGTGCTTGGGGTTCCATCCATTGGCCCCCATTGACGTAGCTCTTCCTATTGCATCTACACAAGAATAGTCCTCCCATACTTAGACCAAGGTTGATTGAGAAGCCAAATTTGTTGAGAGAATACAACACATTCAACAATGAGTTCATGATATTTTTCATAAATCCAATTCCAAATACAAATAGTTCCATAATCAACATTGGGTATCACACGAGTTTTAGGTCGAAGATAAGGTATGGTTGCATTTGCAAAAAGAGTGCCTCAAAACACCCCATCAGAAGCTATGCCCATTCTGATATAGGCCTTACACCATCACCAAGGTTATGGGTGAGAATTATTTTGAATTAAGTATTCCCCCTTTCCTTGGCCTACACCCAATATTTAATGTGGAATTGCTTCAACCATATTTTCCACCTCTCCTCGACACTTCGGGTGCAGTCGAGCACTTGGCCCCTACAAAACTCAATCACAACTACATTGAACAAGCTATAGTTGATCAGATCATGGAAACCAAGACAAATGGAACATGCCAACAAATCATCCAACTCTATCAAGTCATCAAAGCAGGGTAGCTTCTTCACGAAGGCAACTAGCTCACCAGGATTTAGGTTAAGTAGAAGTTTCCCCATATAATGGAGGAACTTGATGCAATGGGGACCATTTCTTCCTAAATGGGGAGGAATTATCCAGGTGGATACTAGTGTCCACCCACATGTTCCACTAATTCAAAATGGATCCACATCTTGGCAGTTTTTCTACGGTTTTCGAACCCCAAACTTATGGGGTCGTTTCGAGGCCCTAAACGACATTTTTTTGACATGGAAGTGCCCAATAGATTGTCAAAGTCATATACTAGGCCATTCAAAGTACACATCCATAATGTGTACTCCTTATATAGACCTTTTAGATGGGGTATTGAGTGCCCCAAACAGAGATCATATGCAAACTTTGTGCCTCAGGAAAGTTGATGTATCAACTAACCACATCGGGACCCGCAAACCTTTGGCATTTCATCTTCTGGGGTTAGGGTTTTGTATGTTTATCATTTTCTCATTGATGATTTATGTTAAAAGGAATTTTATGCCTCTTTGTAGTAATATTATTGTGAATGAGCATAGTCGTCACATATCTATATTCATAGATAAGCTATTATCATTCTAGCTAGCGTGTCTACCTTTCATTTTACAGTCTTTTGTATTTTAGAGAGTCATTAATAGAATCTGAGTTTAACTGTATTAATGTGTTTCTTGCAATATATTTATGTGTTTCATTGATATATATTTTCCTTCATGTCATTGTCAATATAATCTAGATAAAAACCATTTCTACCATAATAACTCAAAAAAATCACAAGGGAGAGGATCTTCCCATTTAATTCATGAGTAAGGGTCTACAATATTATGAGTTTAAATATTCACTTATGGAAAAACAAGCATTTTCCTTTGTCAAGGTCGTCTCCTATTTTAGAACATATATACTCTCAACACATGTATTTTCTCATGTGTCATACATGTCTGTTAAAATGATGTTGAGCCAACAACTCAGATAAGGGAGATGGGCCAACAAGTTGGAAAAACTGCAAGAGTATGATATTGAAATCAAGCCTTTGAAAGCAGTAAAAGGACAGGGTTTGCATAATTTAATTTGTAGTATTGAAGCTATAAACATAGATCCACCTATTCAAGACAGTGGTTCTCCTTCACAAGACCCAATGATTTCAAGATCAGAATGGTATCAGGATATTGTTTTCAACCTGAAATATGGAAAAAATCCTATTGGTATGTCCACAAAGGAATGGAGGTCTCTGAAGATGAAGGCCAATCACTATGTATTGTTTTCTGGGGTCCTATTTAAAATAATTTTTATGGGATGTTTTTGATATGTTTAGGCCCTTGAAGGTTGATGAAACACTAAGAGAAATGCACTAAGGTGTTTGCGGTGGGAATTTTTCCCCCTTGGTAAATGCCCACAAAATCATCAGATTGGGATTTTATTGGCCCACTATGTTCAAAGATGTGTATATAATGATCAGGAAATGTCTGCCTTTTCATAAATTTCATGGAAGAATGAAGAGATTCGATATGCCATTAAGAACAATTTCAATTGAAATTCCTTTTTCACAATGGGGTTTGGATGTCATTAACCCCATAAATCAAAAGTATAGCAAAGGACATTCTTATATACTAGAAGTGACAGATTATTTCCTAAAATAGCCTAAAGTTATAGCATTAAAGGTGGTGGATTCAGAGCAACTTATTCATTTTTTGCAAGAAAATATTTTGTCCAAGTTTGGTGTCCCGAAGAATCTTATCACAGATAATGGTTATATCTTTGTAGGGTCAAAATTCATGACCTTTTTGTAGGAATTTCAGTATATTAATGGGACAATCATCGAATTATTATCCACAGGGTAATGATCTATCCAAATAAACCAACAAGTATTTAATACAAATTATCAAAAAGATAGTGTCAACAAACAAAAGGGATTGGTGCAAGAAGTTGACTAATGCTCTCAGGGCAAGTAGAATCACACCAAAATCTAGCATTGGGATTGTCGGTGCACTTGGAGTTAAATGCATTGGCCATATCCACTTAGATAGAATATGAAGAAGGAGTCACACCTTTGAAAACACGTTATTACCAATTTATAGAACTAAAGAACAAAGAGTGCAAGTTTTGATTATCATACAAAAGAGACAAGAAGCAATGAAAAGATATTTTGATCAAAGTTCTATGATGAGGGATTTTCATAAGGATCAATTGGTTTTTTTATGGAACAAGGAAAAGGAAAATCCATATTTGCACTCTAATTTTGATTCTCTATGGATCAGACCTTATCAGATAGAGAAGCTATGTGGTTTCAATTATTATCTACTCAAAAATATGGATGGAGTGCTAAAATGTTTTCCGATAAATGGGAAACACCTCAAACATTTCTTTGTATGAATAAATCATTGACCTTCCTTGGCCAATGTACTATAACACCTCACCATTGTTTATACCATTCGTTTGTTTTTTTTTCCTTACTATTCTTACCCATTTCCTATTGCATTTTTTCTTTTCGTTTCGACTCCATGCCCAAGGGATTAAGGCTTTATGAATTCTCAACAACCCACATGGGGTCACTATCCCATAGTTGGAGCCGGATGTCAATACCTTTATCTTCCCTTGTATAAACCTTACATTTTTTTTAACCCCTTGTTAAAAAAAAATGGTCCACCTATTCAGAAGTGGGAGGAACTTTCTTTATACATGTCAATGTTGTGCCTTTTTTTCATCTCGCAAAAGAATTGTAACATAGAGGTAGAGAAAAATTTCTACAAATCTTACTTTTTAGTCTCAATGCTCCTGCACTCTACATCCCACATTGTTTATTAATCCCCTCATCCTACACTCTGATAGTTTTGGACTTAATCTATTTTCCCAACACCCTTTGATTCCCATGCAAAGGAATAACACTTGACCCATTCCCCCACACCTGCATGTCTTCTTGCATTCCATGTGGAGCACAATTTATAATTTCAAGGTAAATATGGCATTGTTGACCCCTATATTTTCTTTGCTCTATTACTTCTCCATTCTTAGAAAATTTTCTTGTTTTTATTTTTGTAAAAGTATACCTTGTCTTTTTTGTCACCATTCTTAATCATTTTCTTTCACTTCATTGTGGGTTTGCTGGTTAGCATACTTTTCTTCATAACTTTTCTATCACCAAAATGCCCTTTCACTTCTGCAATCCCCAACTTGCACGACACTTAGAAATTTTCTTTTTTCTTTTCTCACCATGGGTTTGTGGATCCCTGAGTCTCTCATATCCATTCATCCTACAAGCTCGACTGACAGTGATACTTAACCGTTTTCTCACCTTTTTCTTACCACACAACACTTGTGCATTTTTTTTTCTTCACATCAGACTCGTGGGTTGACGGACTCGCAGGTTCACCTCAACTCTTCTTTCATATCCACTCCTGTTGTAACATGATTTGTGTCTTGGTACTTTTCTCAAGATGCATTTAATGTTGGTACCATGGAAAATAATTGTTGTGCAAATCATGAAAAGGTTGTTATTAATGGCAGAAATCTCGAGGGATTTTCCTTCAATGTGCATTATAAGTTCTTCATTGGGAAAGGATTAAGACATTATAATCTAGAAAAGTGCCTCATTTATACAAATATATTCTAAGTAATTACATAAAAAATCCACCAACTTCATGGTTGTAGGAAGGCAACAGTTCTATGGGGATACAATGAACATTTTTGGATGGGAGTATCAGAATTTCCAGTGGTCGAGATCTTATTGGTACTACTCTACATTGCCTCTACTTAAAAGAAATGAAAACATAGTATGGACATCAGGAATTTCTCTTATTGGATGTGTATGAGAAGTATTTGATTGTAAAGAAGTTGTCACCTGGTGTGTTCATAAGTATATTTCAAACCGAAGAGCCATTGAACTCCAGGGAAAACCTTCTATTTCATTAGCACCAGTCATTTTTAGGAATATGTTGAAGTTACCAAAGCCAACTCTTACCTTTAAAGGAGAAGAAGCGAGGGATTTTCTCAAGAAAATAAATAATGGACTCAACCTTCTACAATAACATCTTGAAGACCCTGCAATGATGCATGTTGACATAACAAAGATTCAAGTTAGTTCTTTGAAAATTGATTATCAAGAAATCGCATGGTTGTTCACTACTGGTCAAGAAAATACGACAACCATATCTCAGTTATCTTTGTACATTTTTCACTTTATAGTTCATGAAAAGCCATCTTCGAATAGGGAAATCTTATCTCTATCGATATTGCTTCCCATCTTTCAAATTTTAAGAAAGAAAATAAATTTTTCATGACTTCATATTTAATATTTGTTATTATGTACTACCATATTTTCAAGGGATTAACAATTGGCAAGAGGGTAGACTATAAAATTGACCATGTAACTGTCTGGTACCAAGATCTTTGGAGACAAAAGACTTCTATTTATTTTTATGAAGAACATAATGAATTTGTTCTAGTTTTCAAGAAACTTCTCTTTGGAGATAACACATCCACATTGTCATTAGAGGCAGCAACTTTTCTAAATAATAAGGATACCCTGGAGAAGAGGGGAAATTATAATGTCATTAGAATCTTTTGTTGTCGAGAAAGTCCTGCTTCTATCCCTTGCTCCATTTTAGATAAAAAAATTATCACCGAAGTTATTAGGTGGTATCGATCATGGCTTCACTTTTTCCATGAAAAGAGAAAAAGGCAATTTATCCCATTGCCATGTAAGGTTGGAGAAATTGTATTAAGAAACATAACCAAAATCGATGAATTCTAAACCCATTTCGATCATTTTAATTTGAAATATGCAGAAAAATCAAAGGGTTCGACCCAAGTCATATTTTTTTTACCACATGCAGTCAATAGGATTCAGAAATGTATTTACCCAGAAAATTATATTGGGGAAGAAGAGGGTAATACTCAAGATACTTCGATGCAACCTACTGATGATATTGATACTGTAATAAGCACTACAGATCAGCATAAGAAAAAAGGAAAGGGTCCAAATGAAAAAGGTACTCATTCTCCAGTAGTTTCATAGAAAAATGGTCTACCCAAATATAGTGTTCAAACAACAGCACAACAGAAAAAGGTTTCAAGCGTGAATTCAAGTGGAGGAGGTGATAAAAATCCTCCACAAGGAAAAATGGAAAATTCCCACAAAATTCAAGTAAGAAAGAAGAGAAAGGTTCCCCCGCAAGAAGAAGCAGAGAAACATGTATCTGAAAATGATACAAATAACTTATCTCTTGAGAATATGGATCTTGAAATTGATATTCAAAATATGCATTTCCATGATGAAGAACAAAGATTACAAGAAACCCAACAAATTGCAGTTGAAACGGACACACAAGAAGAAAAAATTTCGGAAGAAGAATCATTTACTACACAAAATCCACTATTTGACAAGGATTCTAGAAAGTTAGTATTTGAAGGACTAAATGAGAGAAATAAAAAAGGAAAATCTTGTTCTAAATATGATCTTAGTAAGTTTCCTCCATCTCAAATTTTTAAGATACACAAGGTAATTGGTGATGCCTTTGAAGCACAGAATGCCAAATTAAAAGAAAAAGTCAGAGAACTAGAATCCACCTTGATGCCTCCCCCTATTCTTGCAACCCCATTAGCTATTGTGAAGCCGAGAACACCTGATTTGAAGTTGAAGGGATCATCAAGCTTGTTAATGGTTGTCAGAAAAATTTTCGAGGAAAATATAAAAAGAAGAATGTCACTTATCATGGAGGCATGGGATGTATCTGGTAATATTATTTCTTTCGGATCTCGAGTAAATGTTTATAATGAATTCCTTCAATAAGATTATAAACATGAGGAAGGATTTTATAAAGATGTCATTATATCATTTGTAATCAAAATTTCCAACATGACCAAGCTCAAAAGAAGGGAAGAAGAATTTCCCTCTCCGTCTAGAAAGAAACAGTTGAAGGCATGTTGGATCAAAAAGATCAGTAATTTAAAGGATATCATGGAAAATTGCAATGAATTTGTAAATAAAAAGGAAATGTTATTCAAAAAACTCACCGAGATAGATTTGGCATGAAACACCAAAGAAGTACAAGATTCAAGATTAATCATAAATTCTATATTTATGACGAAGCAATAATTTGAAGAACATGTGGACATATTGAAAAGAATTTCAGCTGAAAAGTTCAATAGTATAATTGAATATGATGAAAGAGAGATTGAAAATTGACTAGTATATTATGCAAACAAAAATCAATATATCGAAAAGTCAATTCACAATATTTCACAAGACTTAAAAGAATTGGAAGGTGAGTTATTTTATGTTAAAATTAAACATGAAATAAATGTGGCTCCATTGAAGGATTGCATAGAAGAATGGTTTAAAAAATCCCTAATCAATATTACCGAAGAAAATCAATAAGCGACAGTTAGTACAGGTACAGAAACCATCAATAAGGAGGATAAAAGGACACTAGTAGCACCAAAGTAGAAAGTAGAGATTCCATCATAGTAATTCTATATTGATCACATTTTCTTCCTTTTTCAGAGTTCATCTAGTTGTATTCATTCTGTCTTTGGAATAATATAAATGAATTCTGATAACTTATATTTTGTCTTCTGTCTGGATTTTGTTGCTCGCGTCTTGTTCCAGTTTTGCATATTCTTCTTCATCTTTCTCATATGTATTTAATGGTTCACGGCAGCCCCAATCCCAGTCCATTTGTGGATGAACACCTTTTAATTTTCTAAGACTGTAAAAGACTCATATCATTTTTGAGAAGTTCGAGAGAACTATTTCGGAGTTAAATTTGATTATGTCTTGTAACTCTGAATTTTGAGTATAATATATTTTAAGTTTACTTATCAAACTCTTATTTTTTATCTCAATAAGTAATACTCTTTCAAAGTTCTCTTGTGTGTTGAATCATTTTCCCTTTTTATTTTGAATGTGATCAAAAATATCTAAAAATTGTGATGGATGTGAGAGTTTCTATTATTTTCTGCAATTTATTTGTTCCATTAAATGTGATGTTTAAGGTTCCTGGTCCATTTCTTAGGAATTCTTCTATTTGATGCCATTTTAAATTGTATTGAGCGATAAATATTTGGTTTTTGCTTGTTGGCATAATCCAATATATATATTTTAAGAAAAATCTTTGAAGAATGTATAGAGGAGTACCACCTCTTTAAAAATGTAGGGGGGTTAATATCCTCGTGAGGTTGTCGTTCAGTCTTAACATATTCAAATGTCAACATTTTGGCGACCATACTAGGGAACTCAAAAAATAATTTTTTGGTTTTATACCAAGATTACTCATGACTCAACCTCAACCTGAACAACATCGGTTGCAAATTGGATTGGTAAACCAAAGAAGTATTTTACATCAGTTGTACAATCTAGTCCTCGAAACTGCTCAGAATCCTAAAGAATTGGAAATATATTGGTAGACTTTTGATCAAGAATAAGAAAGATAAATTATTAGAAGACAAAGAAGAGAAGAAAGAAATTGAAACTGGAATCATATAAGGGCTTTGTTACCAGGAATAAAATAAAGAAACTGGAAGAAAAAGGAGAAAGTTCAAATCTTGAAGAAGAAAAGGCTCAAATCATGGAGGATAGAGAAGAAATAAATGAAGAAAGGTGTGAATAAATGAATGAGAGGAACATAATTCCACTAAGAAGGGGGAAAAAATCCCCTCTCAATCTTCAAGGAGAGAAGCATCCATTACCAACTCTCCCAGAGGGAGAATTGCCAATATTTTCAGGAGATGGAAGATTTGATCCTAAAATACATCTAAATTTGTTCTTAGACATGTGTGGTTTTCATTTGATACAACATGATGATGTTATGGTGAGATTATTTCTCCAAACATTGACTAGCCAAGCATAAGAATGGTACACATCTCTTCTTATAAGATCTATTTCAGATTTTGATGATATTGAGAAATCAGTTTTTACCATGTATGCTCATCAAGTGGCATATCATACTCTCCTCACAAATTTCACCCAAATTCGCATGATTAAAGGGGAAAGAATTCAATATTTCAATCTAAGATTTTTCAAAACACTCAATAAAATCCCTAAAGATCAAAGGCCAAATGATCCAGTAATATTGGGTTGTTATAAAATTGCAATGCCCTCAAATGTGAAGTTTTCTATTAGAGATTATTTAATTGAATATTTAAATCATACAATACAAGAATCCACAGATATGAAAGAAATTGTGTTGGAAATCGGTGCAGACCATGAATTTGTTCTTGGAAAAATTCAAAAACGAATGGATGATCTTACAATTTCTGATCAAGAGGCATTGAGTTCAAAATGAATTGAAGATCAAAGAACTCGTAATAGTGAAACTCAAGGAACTAGTGAAGGGATGTTCAAAGGAATAGTTCCTAACTTAAGAAATGACCCAGAGTTGGCACAAGAAATGAAACAAAGGATGGAGATAGAACAAATGAATTGAACCATCCACCATATGCAAAATGAAATCACTAGATTAAAGAGAAATGATAATTATAATCCTAATCTGAGAATGCATGTTCCAAAGCAAAGGACAAATCCTATTCATGAACAGAGAGCAAGGAATGATGGTATTGATGATCAACAAAAACAAATATTGCCAAGGGAACCAAATCCAAACATAGTAGTACTTGAAGATTCTTTTGATGAACAAAATATTGATCAAGAGGTTGACTATATTCAAGAAGAACTTCTTGAATCTATATAGACGAATGAAGGTGAGTCATCCATGTATATTGTCAAAGAGAAAGAGAAGAAATATATCTCGCAAGACAATTTTGTCCAAACGTGGGCACAAGTAAATAAATTTAGACCCAAAGAAAATGCAAAAAAAGAAAAAGAAAAGGAAAAGGAAAAAGGAAAAAGAGAAGAGAAGATCTAGTGGTTTAGAAATAAGTAAGAAACAAAAAGTTTTAAATCCTCCTCATATGACATACAATATAATTGAAAAAATTTCCAAATTGAGAATCACCTTGCCGTTTATGGAAGTGATTAAAATTCCACAACAAAGATAAAACCTTCTAAGAATTTTGGATGAGCCAAGTAATAGAATGGATGATGTTGTTGCAAATCCAAGGAAAATTCAAAACATATCAATATTCAGGTTGAAAGGAAAAGTTCCCCCTTTTTATATGTCAATATAGAATCATGATGTAGCGCTTCATATTTGTTTGGTAGACACTAGAGAAACAAATAACATTATTCCCCTAGAAGCAATGGAGGCACATGGTATGAGCTATACTAGATATTATGAGACAGGTGAGAACATTTATGCCATCGATTCCAGAAAAGTTCCTTCTTATGGAGAAATTAAAGACTTTTATGCTTGGATCACAGCTGCCCCTCATATCATCATTGTTTTTGTAGAAATTTCAATACACTTAATGTATTCCTGCGATTCTCCTGATCTAACAATTTCCGCTACTGTTAAATACAGAATCGCTTCTACTATTATTCTTGCGGAAAATTAAACCACGATCAAAACCACAATCACAAAGTGAAATATCAATAACACATAACACAGAAGTTTTACCGGGAAAGCGTAAAGCTAAAAACCCCACTATCATATATTATGTATATCATGAATCATGAAACAATCTCATACAAAACTCTAATCCAAGAGCTCTCAGTACAATACAATCATCTCACACTGTCATACACAAATTAGCAAATACATGTGCCAATTTCTATGTCCAGACAACCTGCCTCCTCTACACAATCTCTGCAATCCGAATTCTCACAATTGAATGAATCATTCACGAATTGCCTAGCTTTCACGTGCTCATAATCATATCCACTGCATGTGTGATCAAATCACAACTGATAGCCAAACTACCCCTTTCACCTGTTATATCAACTGGGTCTCCACTGGATCTGACATGCATGTAGTTAACCGTGGTGAATCTTCAGTTGCACGTGAGTTCACTGATTAACTGAACTCTCACTAGTGCATGTTTAGTTACAACTATTACAACTAATCTTAACTCACTTAACTACACTTATAATTCTGTTACAAATCCAAGTCACTCAGTTATGAATGAAATAATAGATTAATATTTATTGTCCAATTTATTTAAGGGAAAAATAAATTAGACACATGTTTCTTGTTGACTTTTCAACAGTTTTCACCATCATAGTGGTTGATCTTCTCCAGACTATGGAGTAGTCCTCATAAGAGATTGTTCATCAATGATTGGAGGTTATATCATGAATGAAGGTAGTTTCATGATGCTACCAAATAAAGATGGAACAATGCTCAAGGTGCCTTGTGAGAATAGAAAACATTTATCTTTAAAGAAGAAAGAAAATGAATTGATGGAAGACTATGTTGTTGTGGTTATCATAAATTATGGTGTGCTCAATTCAGAACAATCAACATATTTTAAAAGGGAATAAAACTCTTTCATTCGATTCTAGAGAATGTCATTTGATGGTGCATGTTCAATTTTAGGGAATGGTGTTGGAGTTGTATTCAAAATTCCTAATAAAATTATACATCTTCATGCTATCAGATTGGAGTTTTCATGCACAAATAATGAAGCAGAGTATGAAGCATTGATACATGGGATGATCTTGGCATTAGAAATAAAAATTGAGCATTTGATTATAATGGTGAATCTGAATTGGTTATAAACCAGATAACTCATCAATACAAAATCAAAAACGAAAGGTTGAAACTTTATGTGAAAATAGTAAATGAAATAATGGAGTCATTTAGTTCATTTAACAAATCTTTTATTCCTAGAGAATGAAACTAGAAAGCGGACTCTCTGGCACTTGATGCATCATTGTTTAATCCAGATGATCTCCAGAATAAGAATAGTTTTCAAGTAAAAAGAATTTTCAAACCCTCAGTTCATGATAATCAAGAATATCTCCAAGTATTTGAGAATGATTAAGAGTTAAATGATTTCCTTGCTAATGAGGATGACCTAGAATAAAGTAACAGTAATGTTGCACGTGTTCCAAAAAATTGTATCAAATATGAGTCTTTCTTTACATGAGATGATCAAGCCAAAATTTTAAAAGAAGAAGAATATGTACAAAAAGTGCAAGGAACACAGAAGATAAATATTGAAACAGAAAGCTCCCCTAAATATGTGAATCTTGGGATCGATTGTACTCTAGATTAAAGTGTCCAATATATTGCATTATTTAAAGAATACTTTGATGTTTTTTCATGGACCTATGATGATCTAAAGGCATACGACAAATCAATATTCCATCATGTCATACCATTGAAAAATGGAGCTAAGCCATTTAAACAAAAGCTCAGAAATATAAATCCAAAATTGAATCCCTTGGTAAAGATAGAACTGGAGAAGTTGAAGAAAGATGGAATCATTTTTCCTATCAGGCACTCAGAATGGATTTCCAATCCAGTAATAGTGAGGAAGAAAACTGGAGAAATTTGTGTGTCGATTTCAAATATCTAAATAAAGCATGTATTCAAGATAACTATCCTCTGCCTAACATGGAATTTTTACTTCAACGAGTTACTAGATCATCTTGTATGTACATGTTAGATGGTTTTTCACGATATAATCAAGTATTAGTTATAGAGGAGGGCAGGCCTAAAACTACCTTCATAACACCATGGAAGACAAATGCTTATGCATGTATGCCTTTTGGCCTAAAGAATGTTGTAGCTACTTCTCAAAGAGCCATGGATCATGCTTTTAAAAATCTAATAGGGAATTTTATGGATGATTATCAAGATGATATCACTGTCCATTCCAACATAAGAGAAGAACATATAAATTATTTAATACAATTCTTTGAAATATGCATATTATATGGGATTTCTCTTAATCCAAAAAAGTGTTTGTTTGTAGTTTATGAGGAGAAATTATTGGGGTATATAGTCAGTAACCAGGGATTTTATATTGATCTTGAAAGAGTCAAATCCAACAATGAATTAAATCCTCCAACTTCAAAGAAGGGTGTACAAACATTTTTTGGAAAGATAAATTTTGTAAGAAGATTTGTTCCATATTATGCAACTATTGTCAAACAAATCAATCTATTGCTTAAGAAAGATAAAAGATTTGAATGGATTCAAGATATCCAAAATGCCTTTAATAATATCAAGTGTGCAATCATCACAACACTTGTATGATCAATCCTGATTTTGACAAAGATTTTATCATATATTCTTTTTCTACAGAAGGGACCATGGATTTTGTCCTTACACAAAAAAATCTTAGAGGAGAAGAGATTCCATAAGCTTCATGAGTAAGACTCTTCATGATTATGACCTGAAATCTTCAAAAATTGAGAAAAGACCCTTTCTCTAGTCAAGGCAGTGGTTCACTTCTGAAGTTATATTTTGAATTCTCATGTTATAGCATATGTTCCTTCCTCACCAGTAAATATGCTCTTAAATCAACAGTTAAGGGAAGGAAAATGGGAAATTTGGTTGGCTAAGATCCAAGATTATGACATAGATATTACACCACTGAAAGCAATTAAAGTACAAGGATTATCTAAGCTTATTGTAGATAATGATTCATTAAATTGAGGAATATATTGTTCAACTCAGAAGCCTATGCTAACTTCATAATGGTACAAAGACATGATTTCTATTTGAGATTTGGACAATTTCCAAACAGTATGACTCCCAAAGAGATAAGAGCACTGAAAATGAAGTCAAATCAGTATGTATTAGTCGCAAAAGTTTTTTTCAAAAGGAATCATGATGGAATACCATTGAGATGTGTAGACTCAAACAAATCCCAAGAATTGATAAAAAGAATTTCAAGAAGGAATTTGTGGAGGAAATTT
>JZKD02S2178211.1:1033238-1052362 GCA_000966675.3 Picea glauca | reverse complement strand
GGTTTCCCTGTGATACCTCTTAACTCAATTTATTTTCCTTCCAATGAAAATTTCATGAAAAGTTCTTGAAAATTAAAAGCCACCCTTCCTAATGATTGTAACCATTGGATTCCTAGTACAACATCAGCACCACCCATGGGTATAGCAATCATTGGACTATTCATTACATATTACCCCATAGTAATATTGATCTTATTGCATTTTCCTAAGCAATTAATAGTTCCTCCATCTGCAATCATTACTTGAAACTCTCGTGCTGGATATACAAAGCAATTGAGATCTTTGGCTAATTTATAGTGAATGAAATTATGAGTACTGCTAGAATCAATTAGGACTATTACCTTTTTCTTTTTGATATATCCTTCAATATTGAGGGTTTGAGGAGTGCTAATTCCATCCAATGCATTACACGATATCGTGGGAGTCAACTCTTCAGATGAAATTGCTTCTACGTTTTCATCTTGAGATGGTTCATGTTCTTGTTCTTCTTCCTCTTCACAATTTATGTAGAATAATTTCTTCTCACCACACTTATGTCCCTTACTATACTTGTTGTCATAATTAAAGCATAAACCTTTTGTTTTTCTTTCCTCCAATTGTCGAGGTGTCAACCTTATAGGTTGAGGTGTTTTGGAAGAAGGAGCATTATTCTCTATATAGCTGTTAGGATTGGTCCTTCTAGTATCCATAGCCATATTTTTACTTTCAACATTTCTTGCCACCCTAAATGCATTCTCCAATGATTTGGGTTCCCAAACGTGAACCTCATGTTGAATGGTATCCTTTAAAGTTCCTATGAATACATCAATCAAGTGCTCATTTGGAATATATATTACCTTTATATTCAATCTTTGGAAGTTCTCAATGTTCTTTGTAACTGGAACCTTTTGCTTGAGATTTATCAATTGGATAAAGAAGGTATTTCTCCTTGTATCCTCATAGTGTGTTATCATTTCTTCTGTGAAAATTTTCCAAGTGAAGAGTGATTTACGAGAACAAAGCCATCGATACCATACAAATTGATTGGATTCTAAATATAAAGAATCAATTCATACCTTTTGTGTAAGTGGCACATTATGTAGATCAAAGAATTGCTCCATCTGAAGTATCCATGTGATTAGGTCCTTTCCATCAAACTTCCTCATATCGATCTTAGGAACGTGGTTGGTCTTCAATTCTCCATTCTTGATTCATCTTCCTTGTGTCCTCATCATGGATTTCATGGGACACATTTTCAGTTTCAGGTGTCCTCTCTATTAGGATTTTTTTCATTCCTTCCATGATCTCCCTTTTTAAACCATCCATCCTAGTATCCATTATTGCCTCCAGTTTATCTTTAGTTGAATCCATCATCCCTTGTAGTTCATCTTTTGTCACTGTCTTCTTTTGTAATTCATTTATTTCCCTACGCATTTCTTCACCTTCATCAAGAGTCCAAGTAGGACTTTTTGGAGGTTTATTTGGTGTAGAAGTTCCCTTTTTGGTGGCATGTTGGCCAAGTATCACTTTTGAACCTTGATTTTGAGGTGGTTATTCTAGACAAACTTTCTTCTGTTGTATCTCCAAAGTTTCAGCCCTTCTAGGTATGAAAATTTCTTTTTTGTAGTTCTCTGATATTTCTTCTCTACAATTCCACAGGTTTGATCAAAATTGGATGTGCCAAGTGGAATTTACGGTAACTTCCCCACAACTTGTTGATTTTTTGCCTTTCCAGGAGATCTCACTTGTATAGCGTGCCCTGCACAAATAATTGATATAAAATTTTGAAAGTCGTACCAGCAATACTACAGACTGTCCACTATCCCATGCAACTAGTCTCACTCAATTTGGATACTCTAGGAAGAAGTTATGATAGTTTTACCTGGAACACCTTCTTGAGACTAGTCAATAGGACTAGTCATATACCCTATCTTCCACAGGGTGTATATACAAATATAAGATGACGCAGAAGTGGAACGTTTTACCACAAATACCTTACTAATTTCTGTGAATAGCCTCCAAATTTCAAGGTCCGAAATGTTACAGAAAAAAATTTATAGAGAAAATTCTGCAATGACTCAGTTTAGGATGATTCCATAACCCTATCTTGCACAGGATGTATATCCGAAATTATAAGGCCTCAGGAGATGAAATTTTAACCCAAATTACCTTGATCCGTCTACTAAATATCATCCAAGCCATTCCTTCTGAAACTTTGTAGAAAAAAAAGTTATAGTGAAAATTCCAAGGTGTCTTAGATGTAGCAGTGAAACCCCAAGACCTTGAGCTCTGATACCATATGTTAAGAACCAAATATCAATATACAATAGAAAAACCTAAGAATAAGTACTCAATGCCTTGAAAAAGAGATAAATTCAGATAATAAGCCTCTTCGACGGGGAAACCTCCTTATGCCCACATAAAATGTACAATTACAAGATGATTCCAAATGAAAATGTCTCCTTGGTATATATAGGAGACTAGGAGGTCTAATTAAAACTAATGGACTAAATCCGACATAAATAAAATAACATTACTAATGTAATATGCCCCAATCAATGGGTAATGAGCCATTATTTAGGGCTTAACAAATTATGTGGGGAATTTGGTATTAAAATGAGACAATCTTAAAATTACTACCCCCAAGGAAATGGACTGGTCAAATCAACAAACAAGACTTTGATCCAAATTCTTAAAAAGACAATTGATCATAATAATAATAAAATGGAATTTAAAATTAACAGATGCATTGTGGGCAAGCATATTGACACCAAAAAGAAGCACGTGGATATCTCCATATACATTGGTATATGGAAAAGAAGCAAAAATGCCAATCAATCTATATTTAAACGCTTTGACCTATGATGTAAATATTGAAGACACGGAAAATATTTATCCTTTGCACAAAATGCTAAATCAGATTCTGAAGTTAGAAGAAGAACATGTTGAGGCCTTGAAGAAAATAGATCAGAGACAACATAATGTCAAGAAATGTTTTGATCAAAGTGCAACAATCAATAATTTTCAAAAAGGTGAATTGGTGTTTCTTTGGAACAAAGCTAAAGAAAAATATTCAATGCATACAGAGTTCGAAGCCCTTTGGATTGGTCCATACATCATTGAAAATATTTTGAGTTTTAATTCGTACAAGCTTAAAGATATGAGGGGGGCAGTATTAATGTTTCCAGTCAATGGGAAGCATCCAAAAGCTTCTTTGCTTGATTAAATTTCTTCCTTTTTGTATTTTATTCCTTTATTTTGTTTTGTATATTATCTTTCTCTAACTCCATATCCCAATGAAGAAGATACTTGGTTTTCAGATTAAGGATTCTCAGCAACCCACAGGGGGTCATTATCCTGCAGTTGAATCTAGTTGTTGACCCTTATATTTTATTTTCCCTATTAATTCTCCATTCTTAGAAAAAAATAAATGTTTTTCTTTTTGTAAAAGTATACCTTGTCTTTTCCATCACCATACTTAGTCATTTTCTTTCACTTCATTGTGGGTTCACAGGTTAGCATAATTTTCTTTATAACTCCACTATCACCAAAATACCCTTTCACTTCTGTGATCCCCAACTTGCACGACACTTAGAAAAAAAAAATCTTATCTCAACTCAGGTTCGTGGGTCCTCGAGTCTCTGATCATCTCCATTCATCCTAAAAGCTCAACCGATAGTGATACTTAACCATTTTCTAGCCTTTTTCTTCCCACACAACACTTGCACATTTTTCTTTTTCTTCACATCCAACTCGCGGGTTCACCTCCACTTTTATTTCATATCTATTCCCGTCGTAACATGATTTTTGTCTTAGTACTTTTCTCGAGATACATTTAATGTTGGTAACACGAAAAATAATTGTTTTGAAAATCACGAAAAGGTCGTTATTAATGGCAGAAATATCTAGGGATTTTCCTTCAATGTGCATTAAAAGTTCTTATTTTGGAAAATATTAAGTCATTATTATCTAGAAAGGTGCCCCATTTCTATGAATATCTTATAAGTAATTACACAAACAGTCCACCAACTTCATGGTTGTAGGAAGGCAACAATTTTGTGGGGATACAGTGAAAATTTTTGGATGAGAAGATCATAATTTTTAGTGGTCGAGATCCTACTGGTACTACTCTACATTGCCTCTAATTCAAAGAAATGGAAATGTAGTATGGACATAAGGAATTGCTCTTGTTGAATGCGTACCCGAAGTATTTGATTGTAAAGAAGTTATCACCTATTGTGTTAATAAGTATATTTTAAACCAAAAATCCATTGAAATCCAAGGAGAACCTCTTATTTCATTAGCACCAGTCATTTTCAGGAATATGTTGAAGTTACCAAAGCCAACTCTTACCTTTAAAGGAGAAGAAACAAGGGATTTTCTCAAGAAAATAAATAATGGACTCAAACTTCTGCAAGAATAACTTGAAGACCCTACGGTGATTCATGTTGACATAACAAAGATTCAGGTTAGTTCTTTGAAAAACCCTTATCGCAAAATTGCATGGCTATTCACCAGATTTATTGGTCAAGAAAATACAACAACCATCTCTCGGTTATCTCTGTACATTTTTCACTTTACAGTTCATGAAAAATCCATCTTCAACTGGGGAAAGCTTATCTCTATCGAAATGGATTCCCAACTTTCAAATTTTGAGAAAGAAAAAAAAAAATCATGGCTTCATATTTAATATTTGTTATTGTGTACTGCCATATTTTCAAAGGATTAACAATTGGCAAGAGGGTAGACTGTAAAATTGGCATTGTAATTGTCTGGTACCAATATCTTTGGAGACAAAATACCCCTATTTATTTTTATGAAGCATGTAATGAATTTGTTACAGTTTTCAATAAACTTCTCTTTGGAGATAACACATCCAATTTGTCATCAGAGGCAGAAAATTTTATAAATAATAAGGATACCCTGGAGAAGAGGGGAAATTATAATGTCATTGGAATATTTTTCTCCCGAGAAAGACCTTCTTTTCTCCCTTACCACATTTCATATAAAATGTTTATCACTAAATTTGCTAGGTAGTATGGATCTTGACTTCACTTTTTTCATGAAAAGAGAAAAAGGCAATGTGGAAGGTCGGAGAAATTATATTAAGAAACATAACCAAAATCGATGAATTCTCAACCCATTTCTATCATTTGAATTTGAAATGTGAAGAAAAAATCAAAGGGTTCGACCCAAGTCATATTTTTGTTGACCACGTGTGGTCAGTAGGATTCAGTAATGTGTTTACCCAAACAATTATATTTGGGGAAGAAGACGGTAATACTCAAGATACTTTGTTTCAACCTATTGATTATATTGAGACTATAATAAGCACTACAGATCATCGTAAGCAAAAAGGAAAGGGTCCAAATGAAAAAGGTGCTCAATCTCCAGTAGTTTCACAAAAAAATGGCCTACCTAAATACAGTGTCCAAACAACAACACAACAGAAAAAGGTTTCAAGTGGAAATTCAAGTGGAGGAGGTGATAAAAATCCTCCTCAAGGAAAAATGGAAAATCCCCACAAATTTCAAGTAAGAAAGAAGAGAAAGTTTCCCCTGCAAGAAGAAGTAGAGCAGTAGGTATCTAAAAGTGATACAAATAACTTATCTCTTGAGGATATGGATCTTGAAGTTGATGTTGAAAATATACATTTCCCTGATAAAGAACAAAGATTACAAGAAACCCATGAAATTGCAGTTGAAATAGCCGCACAAGAAGAAGATTTTTTAGACGAAGAATCATTTACTATTAAAAATGCATTATTTGACAAGTATTCTAGAAAGTTAGTGTTTGAAGGAGTAAACCAGAGAAATAAAAAAGGAAAATATTGTTTTGAATATGATCTTAGTAACTTGTCTGCATCTCAAATTTCTAACATGCACAAGGTAATTGGTGATACCTTGGATGTTTCAATTGATGACTTGGAAGCACCGAATGCCAAATTAAAAGAAAAAGTCATAGAACTGGAATCCACCTTGATGCCTCCCACTATTATTACAAGCCCATTAGCTATTGTGAAGTCGGGAACACCTGACTTGAAGTTGAATAAATCTTCAAGTTTGTTAATGGTTTTCAAAAAAATTGTTAAGGAAAATACAAAAAGAATAGTGTCACTTGTCATGGAGACATGGGATGTATCTGGTAATATTATTTCTTTCAGATCTCGAGTAAATGCTTATAATGAATTCCTTCAAGAATATTATAAACATTAGGAAGGATTTTATAAAGATGTTGTTATACCATTTGTAATCAAATTTTCCAACATGACCAAGCTCAAAAGAAGGGAAGAAGACTTGCCCTCTCTGTCCAGAATGAAACAGTTGAAGGCATGATGGATCAAAAAGATCAGTAATTTAAAGGATACCATGGACAATTGTAATGAATTTGTAAATAAAAAGGAAATGTTATTCAAAAAACTCACCGAGATAGACTTGGCAGGAAACATCGGAGAAGTACAAGATTCAAGATTAATCATAAATTTTGTATTTATGACAAAGAAACAATTTGGAGAACACGTGGACATATTGAAAATCATTTCAGATGAAAATTTCAATAGTATAATTGAATATGATGAAAGAGAGATTGATAATTGGCTAATAGATTATGCAAACAAAAATCAAGATATCGAAGAGTCAATTCACAATATTTCACATGACTTAAGGGATTTGTAAGGTGAGTTATTTGATGTTAAAATTAAACATGAGATAAATGTGGCTCCAATGAAGGATTACATAGAAGAATGGTTTAAAAAATCCCTAATCAAGATTACCGAAGAAAATCAATAAGTGGCAGTTAGTACCAGTCCAGAAACCGTCAGCAAAGAGGATAAAAGGACACCAGCAACACCAAACTAGAAACGAGGTATTTCATCATAGTAAGTCTATACTGATCACATTTTCTTCCTTTTTCAAAGTTCATCCAGTTGTATTCATTATTTTGTTGGAAGAATATAACTGAATTTTAATAACTTCTCTTTTGTCCTCTGCCTAGATTTTGTTGCTCGCGTCTTGTTCGAATTATGCATCTTCTTATTCATATTTCTCATATGTATTTAATGGTTCACGGGAGCCTCAATACCAGTCCATTCATGGACGAACTCCTTTAAATTTTCTAAGACTGTAAAAGACTCATATCATTTTTTAGAAATTCCAGAGAATTATTTCGGAGTTAATTTTGATTATGTCTTGTAACTATGAGTTTTGAGTATAAGATATTTGAAGTTGAGTTATCAAACTCTTATTTTTTATCTCAATAAGTAATACTCTTTCAAATTTCTCTTGTGTGATGATCGATTTTCCCTTTTTATTTTGAATGTGATCAGAAATATCTAAAAATTGTGATGGATGTGAGAGTTTCTATTATTTTCTACAATTTATTTATTTCCAGCAAATGTGATGTTTAAGGTTCTTGGTCCATTTCTCAAGAATTCTTCTATTTTATGCCATTTAAAATTTTTTTTATCGATAAATATTTGGATTTTGCTTGTTATCATAATCCAATATATATTTTTTAAAGAAAATATTTGAAGAAATTATAGAGGAGTACCACCTCTTTAAAAACATAGGGGGGTTAATATCTTCATGAGGTTTTCATTTCTGTCTTAACAAATTCAAATGTCAATAGGCATATCTTCCACGCATATTTCACACAATAAAGACAGTTGTTGTTAATCAATGAGGCTTATTTTTCACACATTTCCCACAAGTATTTTGCATGTAAATGATAGTTATCATCAATTTATGGCATACACCAAGTGTACAATGAGGAAAGTATGAACAACTATGATTGATTGCTAATTAATGATTACATGGGTGCCTATCAGACAGTAAATCTAATTTATACGCGTAATATTCACATATACCTAAGAACACTAAAAGTGAAAGAGATAGTGATCAAGAAAAGGAGGGAACCATTTTGTGGAGATACAATGAACTCTCTAGCCCATGAAAGCAAGGAGTTATAGTGGTATGTAGACTACAAGTGGTTTTTTGATATCTCTTGTGAAGATTAATCTTACAAACAAAGTGTGGACGCCTGGGATAGCCAAAGTCGGGTGTATACCTAAAGTATTTGATTTCAGAGAGTTGGTATTGTGCTGTGCTATCATATTTGATTCCAAGCACATATTGGTTGAGGTAAAAGGAAGTGGAAATATTCTTGTCCCCTTGACTCCAAATAATTTTAGAAGCATGTTGCGACTTCCAATACCAGACAAATTAATTAAGCTCTCTAAAGTGAATTATTTCTTGGATTTTCAAGGTGGCGGGATGAATTTTCTCTAGGATTTTTTGATTCAACCCTTTGTCGGTTCGACTAATCCAAACTAGATTAACATATGCATGTCATTCCATCAATATAAGGAGTTCACATAGTTGTTTTTGTTTCTGGTGGGTTGGGACTCGATTGCCTATGTCCCCAAGTATGTATTGTATATTCTTCATTTATGTGTACAAGTGGGAGTGGTTTTCGATTGGGCCAAAATTATCTCTAATGAGATTTCCCACTAGCTTTCAAATTTCATTCAAACCAAGAGGTTCTTCATGACCTCTTATATCATTTTCTCTCTATCTTATTGCAACAAATTTGAAGGTATGCCCCCAAGGGGTAATGTCAATTTCAATAAGGAGCTAATTCATTTTTGGTATCCCATGTTATGGATACATAGGGAAAGTTTTCATTTTTATCGAAATTAAATGTTATTTTGTCAGGGAATTCATATGTATGTTTACAGGGATGGAGTCGGACAGGATCACAAAGGCAGTTGTAAACTTTCTTATCGAAAAAGGACTATATATTTTCAAGGAAAAATATAGATATATGGGACTTTTTGGTTTTGAAGGGAAACCCTTCCTCCTTCCCTTTTTTGTATATGACATATTTTTCATCTATTATTTGTGTAGACAATACAAAGTCTGGTATGATTTCTTTGATAAAATAGAAAGTGGTAGTTCATTTCCATTCCTTTTAATATTGTTGGTATTTCAGTGAAAATTTCATCTAACTTGGCTAGGATGGGTGGATACTTGGATTCTTTCCACGTGAAGGAAGATGAATCATGCAAAGGTTTTGATCCAAAAGGAATTTTCACGACTGACATGGTTTCAATTGGTTATGTTTCTATTTTTACTAAGGCAAAGGAAATCATAGAGGGAGCTGATGGTAATGAAGACACACAGGTGGATACAGGGACGGTTTCTACAACCAGTGAAATGGTTCCTAAGAATAAGAAGCAGGTCACCCACGATGATACAAACACATGAGTGGGTTAAAATAATCATGCAAAGAGGGTCCCTCTCTAATATTAATACAACCAGCCTCAGCACAAAAAAAGAGGTATATCCACAACTAGCATTGAGGTTGGTTATGTCCATCATTCCCATAAGAGTGCCTCTTCTAGTCATAAAAATAATGAGTTACTACAGAAGGAACATAGAGTAATGAAGGATGTGTGGGTAATGGAAATGATGGATACCCCCCTTGACATAAGTTGGAGATAGCACATATGATCACACATGTTCCCAAGAGGAAAAGGAACATGGGTTAAAGGGACACTGAAGACCCTGGGGAGTTGGAAATGAATATAGAAGACGTGGAAGTTGATAATGTTGATGAAGTTCCCACCTATGCAACAATGAAAATAATTGAGAGTAAAATTATTGTAGAGGAATTAGCTTGTGATGGGGTAACTATATTTTAGGAAGAGTCTATGAGATTACACCATGCTTAGTATGACAGAAAGGTAAAAAATTTGCATATTTGAAGAGAAAATTTGAAGGACAAGAAGGTCATAGGAAAATGGAGTTCTGAGATCGAGATTAAAGGTGTGAAACCTTCAAGGATTATAAAATTTCATCAATCCACGGGTAACGCGTTCACTCACTCGATAACTAAACAAGAGTTGGAAAATTTTATGTTAAAGAAAAGAATAAGTGAGTTTGAAGTTGATCTAATTCCTAGGCCATTGTCTGTGCAACCATTGTTCATGATGACCCCAGATGAATTCTCAAAAGAAGTAGTTGGATCAAACTCCAAGGTCAGGAAAGTTGTTAAATTATTGATGGGCATCAATTTAAAGTATGTGGCCTAAAACATAAATAAAATACTTAGCATAATTTTGGAATCTTGGCCTAAAACATCAAGAAAGATTTGTTCCCTTGGGGGATACCTGCAAAAATAATTACAAAATGATGAGTATTTTTACAAAAATATGGTAATTGCTTTTGTGGAAAGAGTATCAAATGTAGATGAGCTTACAAGGAAAAGGTAATACTTTCCTTCCAAGAACAGATTAAATCATATACAGGTTGGTTGGCTCGGGAGGATAGATATCCTATGACAATTGATACCCACCTGTGATATTCTTGAAGGAAGGAAGAGTACATTGTTTTAAAAGTCAGTGATATAGTGAAGGAACTGGAGGGCCCATCCATAATAAGGGGCTCAACACTATAGACCAAATACCACATGGAAGTGGAATTAAGCACACTCAAATTCACATGGGGAACCGAGTTTGATGACCTCACAAATTTCTTGGAGGATGAAATTAGACAATGGCTAGTCCATTTTGTAAATGAAAATGAAGATCAAATGTTTGTCCCACAACAATAATGCACTGAGTTGAAAGAAATTGAGAACAAGTTATTTAGGGTTAAACAAAACATAATTGTAGCATTGTTACAAGAATATATTGAAGAATGGATCAAGGGTGCATTAGAAACAATAACTATCCCATCATGATCTTCAAGATTCAAGAAGCGGTTACATAAATTAGGATCGTTACGCAAGTTTCTTATTTAAGGAATCTCATCAAACAAAAAGGAATATTCTATCCACCGGTCACTACTTCCAATTTTTTGAGTATAGATTTTTGAAGCATTTTCCTTGGTCTTTCTTCTTTCTCGGTCTACAATCATCTAGCCTTATCATCCAATCTTGTGTGTGAGGTTGATTCCTCGCTATCTTATTTTTTTCTTCTAGGTTGGATTTTCTTATTATATGTTCTGCGAGAGCCCCATCCCAGTCCAAAAGGATGAACGCGTTTAAGTAAATTATTGTTTAAGTATCACTAATATTATGCAGTGCTAGTTTGCACATGTTATATTTGATCTTGGACAGTGAATGTGTATTTATTATTTTATTAAAACTCCATAGAGAGCTATTTTGGAGCTCATGAATTTTGTGATTTATGATTGTTATTAAAGTGTGAAGTCTCAAGTATGTGTCTCCTTTACATCCTTATGATATGAATGGTATAAAATCATTTAAATTTATCTAGAAAGGACCATTTATGATTCTCAATGTTTTATGTGTCTTTCTTCAAATGTTTACCTCCTACTTGTTGTAGTATAGGAAATGGTTATGCTGGAATGGAAAAAATCTTTTTTTTCTTTAGTTAAATTCATATTGTAATATTTTATATCTATTTAACCTTCTATCCAGCCCACTCTAAGGCATTAATGTTTCATAAATGAAAAAAAAATGTTACAATACAATTTGTCATCTTAGTGAGAAAAAGAGGAGTACCACCTCCATAAAAACGTAGAGGGTATCTTGATTTCCATGAGAACATCATACGAGGTTGACTCTTAACCTTGGAACAAGTTTAGATATCAATGGGTTCTTCATCAATTATAACTCTATTACCCTTCCTAAATTTCTAATATAGACATTTATCAACTAAAGGGAATGCCCTTACCAAGGTTTTCCATACAATTAAAGATCATTTGAAAGAATTTCTCTCATTCCTTATCCTGGCTTCTGCAAATCCCTCTCTCATCTATTTTTCCCTCATCACTCTACGCCATATACCCTCATTATGAATCATTCTCCAAACACTTTTTATAACCAAGGTTTTGCCAAAATAAAGGTATTCTTTAGTTCTCAACATCCTTTTGTTTGGAAATTTTGCTCCATTTCACCAATGGAATCCCTTACTTTTCATGTTTCTTAGTCCACAAAAACGTTAAATCATTTTATCCTTATTTTGTCCAAAATCCCTTTGGGGAGATGATCCAAAGATAAACAATGTACTGGTATACCTTCTAACATATATATACTAGTGTCAATATGCCCCTTAAATATATCCATCTATAACATCATTTTATCATTCTGTCTTCAATATTTTGATACAACCATGACTGGTCATAAAACTTATAATCATTTGGATTTAAGTGGAACCATACCTACTTGATACATCTATCGAAATCAGGAATTTTTGTTTCTATGTCTGCCCCCATACCTAGTTGAAAATGATATAATATTTATGGTAGTTAACTTCCACCCCTATGGCCTTACAATAAAGTTCCAACACTTATTTATATTTTTCCACCCCTTGAATTGAAATTGCTCCAAAAATCATAACATCATCTACGAAAAGGAGATGAGACAAATTAATTGAACCTACTACCTTTATTCCTATTATATATCCTTCTCTCTTTTCTTCATCTATTAGCTTACTCAAACCCTCAGCCACCAATAGGAAAAAAAGAGGGATAGTGAACACCTTTTCCTAAGCCTTCTTGTAGTATAGAAAAAACTTGAAGCATAACCATTAATGAGGACTGCAAAGGATGCTAAAGAGAGGCATCCCATGATCCAATTCATTGACTACAAATTCATCCCAATTTGAATCAATAGAAATCTTAAATATAACCAATTTACTTTATTATAGGAATTTTCCAAATCTATTTTCTTATGGCCAATGCTAGAATTTTGTCCATTCTATTGAGTGCTTACAATTCAAAATATTCTTCTCTATTTCAATTGCAGTGGTTGCTCCTTAGTAGATGTCACTTGGTCCACAATGTCAAAAAACCTTAGACACTTTGGGGAGGAAAATATTATGAAATTTGGGTAAGGCTTCACAAAATTAAGATGAAGAAAATGAAAAAAGAGGGATAGTGAGCACCTTTTCCTAAGAATTCTTGTAGTATAGAAAAAACTTGAAGCATAACCATTAATGAGGACTGCAAAGGATGCTAAAGAGAGGCATCCCATGATCCAATTCATTGACTACAAATTCATCCCAATTTGAATCAATAGAAATCTTAAATATAACCAATTTACTTTATTATAGGAATTTTCCAAATCTATTTTCTTATGGCCAATGCTAGAATTTTGTCCATTCTATTGAGTGCTTACAATTCAAAATATTCTTCTCTATTTCAATTGCAGTGGTTGCTCCTTAGTAGATGTCACTTGGTCCACAATGTCAAAAAACCTTAGACACTTTGGGGAGGAAAATATTATGAAATTTGGGTAAGGCTTCACAAAATTAAGATGAAGAAAATGAAATCTTCATAAATTTATTTTCAAATCTAGGCAATAACATGCATTTAGAAGGAGGACCAAAATTTGTTGTAATGATTTTTTATTGTTTTTATTTGTGATTATTATTTATATAGTATTATAAACTAGCTTGCTACATTGACATATCTTTATGTTAAGATTTCACTCCCATTAATATATGTTCTTCTATATTCTAAATGCTTCTCTAGAAATTTTACTTTTTTTCTCAAAGTAGGAAAAAGCTTATAATACTTAGATTTATTGGCCTAACTTATGTGGATACAATCTCAAGACCCGGTGTGCAGCAACATCATCATGTGTAGACTAAAATTTTTCACTTAAAACAACTCATTGGCGGTTCATAAGGGGGAAGACTTCCATGCATACTAGATGCCTCTAGGTTTGGGTCATTAATTTGTTTTCTTTCATCCAAGGAAAACAAGCTCTTAGCCAATCAACAATAGTGTTAGGTGATACTCTAGGACCAAAAAGAAAAGTTTCAACTTCTCTTTTTAATTGTAATATAGATAGTATCCTATGTTGGTAATTATTGATACTTCCAATAGAAAGATCATGTGTTATTAAGAAACGCATTGCCTTTTCAAATATCGATAGAGAAATCGTTTTTGATGGGCCTTGTTCTACATGGTGACCTAGGTTCAAAAGACATTGATATCGAGAGGAGACACCAAAAATACCAGTCATGATAAGGGTTGGTGTGGCCCAGGCCAGGTGCGATCCTTGGGCGATTTTGACGGCTTAGATGCCCCTGGGTCACAGTTTATAATCCATAGGCTAGTCCCACAAATCACGGACAAGATAGAAAAAAAAAACACCCTTTATTTATATATCCAATTTAATTAAATAAATATGCAACATTTTAGGGAGGGATGTGTGTAAGTTTTGTACGATTTGGATGAAAACAATTTTTGGGGAACATGTTTATAATTTTGGGGAATTTATTTGATGTTAGATGTAAAAGTTATTAAGTTCAATATATTAAAATTTAGGGAAGTTTTTATATTTTTATATGATAATTTTAAATGTTTTCAAATCGTTTGGGAGATGAAGTTTGGTTTCACATTAATACAGTAAATAAAATCATTATGATATGGAAGGATATTTGAATTTAATATATTTTAAACTTATATTTTTACTTTTACAATTCAACCTACAACCCATCTTTTGAGGGAGCTGGAGGTGTGTATATGTGTATGCAAAAGCACATTTCTATCCTAGGAGGGTAGGTGGTGAAGGTGTACATTTACATGAATGCACTCCTTCACCGCTTAAGTGGTGATTAGGACACTAAAGGTGTGCATTTGTGTACATGGAAAGTTAGGGGGGGCGCGAGGGGGGCAATGAAGGTATGTATTTTTGTACACACAAATGTACAACTTATTCCCCCACCCTACAGAAATTCACATTTGCACCTTCCATGCCCACTATCGTGGAGCATCGAATATGTGTATATGTGTACACCTTCACTCACCTAGACTTTTATGATGGAATGTGCATTTGTGTACACCTTCACTCACCTAGCCTTTTGTGGATGGAACGTGCATTTGTGTACACCTTCACTCTCCCACCCTCTTAGAAATCATGGAGATGTGAATTTTTGTAAACACAAATCCACACCTTCACTCCCATATCATCCACCTTCCTGGTGGGGGGAATTTTTCATTTGTGTCAATGATACCTTTATAAGGGGGTGAAGGTGAAGGTGAAGGGTTTGTGGTGTGGGGTGAAGATACACACAAATGCACACTTTCACTCTCCACCACCCCACCCTTTAGGAGGTGAAGGTGTGCATTTTTATAAGTGATGTGTATTTGTGTAGGGGTAGAAGTGTTGGAAATATTGTTATCATTGATTTCAAAGACATGGGGAGACTACATATGTCCAAGATAAATATTACAAGCCTACAGATGTCCAAGACAAAGATTGCAAGATGGATATTGTTTAAAGTATTTCTTTTAGATTTTTTATGGACAGTTTGGATACCATATATTTGAAGGAATTTTTACCCTACATAACTAGCTCAAATTGGAGCACAATTTATATGGTTGGAACGATTATTCTGAGACCTTTCCAATGGTATAAGGCATTCCTTCTAACTCCCTAGGAATTAGCAGATATTAATTTTTCCGTCTGACAACCCAGCTAGAAAATTGAGGTCGCCCTTGAAAGTGGGGACAGAATTAATATAAATACAAGATAGATGTCTGCATTTGTAGTGCAACGAAGCAAGATATTAGGTATGAGGTGTGCAAAATAACTAAAGGTTATGGGGTGTCTTTTTTGGATATAAAGGTGTGCAAGAGAAGTCTAAGAGATTTTGTTTGAGTCTTTCTTGTTCTCAAGGTGAAATATGAAGGACTAAAGGTCTGTGATGTTTTCGTATGAATTATTATGAGGTTGTGATGTTAGCATTTGTGTTATTTTGATGTTTTGATGTTTTCGTCATAGATTATATTCTAGCAATGGTGTTATGATGTTTGATAGGGCATGAAGTCTACATCTAACTACGGTTTGAAGGATTGGCTATGGAATGAAGAATACAGGTGAAATCAGAAGTACTCTATGTATGAATATGTTGGATTAGTTTCTACACATATATTTTTGATTTGGTGCTCATGTGAGGGGATTGGTGTCTCCAGTAGGTTACTTCCTACAAATATTGTAACAGTAGGTTGGTTCCTATAGGTGTTGTTGAGTTGGTGCTCAGTTGAGGAGATTGGTGTCTTCAATAGGTTGGTTCCTACATCTTGATGAGTTGGTGCTCAGTTAATGATATTGGTGTCTCAAGTAGGTTGGTGCCTTCTATATTTGTAATAGTAGGTTGCTTCCTACATAAATTTATAAAGATAAGTTTATGGTTTTCTCCCAATTGGGTTTCCAAGTTAAACTATGTGCATTGTGATTTGAGTTTATATGTGATTATTGTTTCTCAGATAATGAATGATTGATGAATGGTTAAATAAATTAAATGTAATCTTATATTGATTCATCCCCCCCCCTCTCAATATAAGCATAAGTTTAACAATTGGTATCAGAGAAGGTTGCTTTGGAAATTGTCCAACCACTAGAAGGTAGGTATCAAGAGCACGTGGTCGATAAAGAAGAATTCCTATTCATGGCCATGGATACAAAGTATATTGATAAAGAAAATGATGAAAATCAGAAAGAAAAATCAGATTCATAAGAAGAATACATTGATGGGGAAGTGAATCTTGAATAAGAACTTGTTGGTGCCTTAGAAGAAATAGACAGACTCAAGAGAAAGAATAAAAAGCAAAAAGAAAAATTGCATAAATATTAAAAGAAGGATCATGATCTTGATGAAACAGAAAAAATAGTTATCATCCTAAAGACTCAACTAGAAGAGGAAAAAAGGATAGAAGAAGTAGTGAGAATCCAGCTGAAAGAAAAGGAAGAAAATTGTGAGAAGTTAGAGGCCGAAATCATTTCCTTAAGAAAGGAACTAGAGAAAACAATTCATCAATTGAATAGAAGCTTGAAGTTTTAAAAGATAAATGAAATATTAGATAATATTCTTAGTTTACAAAGGTCACCATTCATGAAGACAGGTCTCAGCGATGACAATAAATAAAAGACAGTCGAGGGAGATGTAAGCGTTAAAGTCACAAAGCCATTAGAGAAGGAAAATGAAGAAAACCTAAAAGCTATGCTAATATTCACAAACGCTCCACCAATAATGAAAAAAGTTGCAGGAAAGGAAATGATGACCAGCATAAAATTGATTATTCACATAAGAAAAAAAAGAATGAGTTCAAAAGAGTTGTTCCACAATGAAGACCTTTCACAAACTGGTACCAAAATCTCTTTTTTGTCTATTGTTTTTCTTTCAATAATTTTGGTCATAAAGAAATAGATTGTAGAGATTATGAAAGAAGCGATCATGTGAGAGATAGAAATATATGTTCTTACCAAAACATCAAAGGATGATTATGTGAGAAACAAAACCAGAAATTCTCATGGATTTGCTAACAAAAACTACAATTCATTTTCTCCTCTACTTGATAGTGAATTTTATAAGTGAAATAACTGCAGGCACATAGCATGTGACTATAGAAGTAGCATGATAAAGTATCCTAAACAAATTAGGGAAGAATATTCTCTTACCAAGCATAGAGAAGAATACACTAGGTTGTGGAAAAGGAAGCAAGAAGAACCAAAGAAGGAAGAATGTGGACTTTCACTTTATGCTCAAAATGAAGGGAACCAATGGTACATTGACAGTGGATGTTCAAAACACATGACAAGGGACCAAACCAAGTTTCTCACCTTGAAGGAAGAAAAAGGAGGGAGTGTTACTTTTGGAGATAAGGCTTCTGTAAGGATAACTGGAAAAGGTACTATTAGTCTTGATAATGGAAAGACTAAGACACAAAATGTCTTGGATGTTGAAGGGTTAAAGTATAATCTTAGAAGCATCAGCCAAATGTGTGATCAAGGTTACAACCTCAAATTTCTTTCTAAAGGGTGTCAGATAACAAAAACAGCTTCAGGAAGATTAGTGGCAAATGTAAACAGAAGCACAAGAGATGTATACATACTTGATAAAGTTAAAGGAAAAAAAATTGTATGAGAGTGATATCTCTCTCATCTTGTCAATAAATGGGAGCACATGACCAGGGGGAGCATCCATTTTCCATTGATTTCAAAGGGGGATAAGTTGTAGACAAAGGAATAATTGCATACACAAGGAAAGTTGCAGGCAAGGGGAGTATCAGAATTGACTAAGGGTTTCTGTCAATGAAAAAGGGGGAGATTGTTGGAAATATTGTTGGCATTGATGTCAAAGAGAAGGGGAGACTACAGATGTACAAGATAAATATTACAAGCCTAGATATATCCAAGACAAATATTGCAAGATGAAGATTGTTGAAAGTATTACTTTTGGATTTTTGACGGTCAATTCAGATACCCTATCTTTGAAGACATTTTTTCCCTACATACCTAGCTCAAATGGGAGCACAAGTTATATGGTTAGAATTTGTATCATGATATCTCTACAAAGGTATGTGTAATTCCCTCTAACTCCCTATGAATGAGGAGATATGAATTTTTTTTCCGACAACCCAGCCAAAAAAATGAGGTCGGCTCACTGGTCAATCTTTGAAGGTCAGCCCTGAAAGTGCGGGCATTATTACTATAAATACAGGATAGATGTGCACATTTGTAGTGAAACCAGGTAAGAGATTAATATTGAGGTGCGTAGAAGTGATATAAAGTGAGATAAAGGTGTTAGGGTATCTTTTTTGGATCTAAAGGTGTGCAAGAGAAGTCTAAGGGATTTTCTTGGGGTCTTTCTTATTCTCAAGGTGCACTATGAAGGAATGAAGTTCTATGATGTTTTCATACGCATTGTTCTAAGGTTTTGATTCTATCGTGTGTGCTATTCTGAGGTTGTGATGTTTCCATCATGGATTATATTCTGGGAATGATGTTATGAGGCTTTCTAGGGCATGAAGGATACATGTGACTAGGTTTTGAAGGATTGTCTGTGGAATGAACCATGCAGATGAAGTAAGAAGTACTATGTGTATGCAGATATTGGATTGTTGTCTACACATATCTTGTTGAGTTGTTGCTCAAGTGAGAGGATTGGTGTCTCCAACAGGTTGGTGCCTGCAAATTTTGTAACAGTAGTTTGGTGCCAAAAAGTGCTACTGAGTTGGTGCTTAGTTGAGGAAATTAGTGTCTCTAGTAGGTTGGTGCCTGCATATTTTTGAGTTGGTACTTAGTTAAGGAGATTGGTGTCTCCAATAGGTTGGTGCCTATGATCTTTGTAACAGTAGGTTGGTGTCTACAAACATTTATAAATATAA
>JZKD02S2178211.1:947782-964162 GCA_000966675.3 Picea glauca | reverse complement strand
TTGAATTGAGTTATCCCACTGATCAATCTACACAAAACACAAAAAACATTTTTACTTGAAGTTACCAAGCACCTTTGGTCTACAACCACAGAGGGTTTCTTGGAGTGATAACACCTTGGATGATCTATGATGGATTTGCATAATGGAGATGATTTACACGATGGTTGTTTGACCTTAGTTGGGTGCTTGCATGATATTCTTCCTTGGGGCATTAGATATCTTGTGATCGCTTTGGTGACATTCTACATGGTGGCCAGATGGAGATGGTTGTTCGCTTGGAGGATGCCCTACGTAAGAGGACAAGTGCTCTACATTTTGGAGGAGGTCATTGTTACGAGGAAAATGTCTCTATGGCTAGAGGAAAACCACAACAAACATAACGACACCCAGAACTCAACTCTAATCTCAAGTATGTTATATAAATGAAATGCTAACAAGAGAAGGCTAGAATCCTACCTTGTATATACGTCCAAAGAAGACCATCGTTGAGCACGCGACCCAAAGATTTACACATGCAACTTGTCTTCAACAATAAAGATATGCAAGCATGTGGTAATGATATATAATGTTAGCATATAAATCAGTGTTCCATTAACATTCATAACAAATACACCCATGGAAAGCAATACAAATGTTTGTAAGATATAATTGGACGAGAAAAGAGTATTTCTATGAATGTAATCAACAAAAGTACATAGGTGACAAACTTCTATAACGGCACATATCAGAACTGAGAAACTAAGTCCCTCTAGTTGGGCCTCCACCACTTCAATCCTCCACAAAGGCAAGTTCACATGTAAGAGTCAATGAGGTTCTCCATCCCAAGATAGAAAGAGCTTGGGGGATAAACACAATATTTTAGACTTTCAAGGACAAAGGGATGCAGACTCAATTGAGGTGAAATTTCTTTAGAGTGTCTTTGCTCTCAGTGATGAATTATGTATCTCCAAGGCTTGGATATGGTTCAATTTATAGCCTTTGAATGGAATTGAAGGGTCGAGTTGGAGCATTTCCAGTATATGGAAGGTCAAGGATCATGGATCTCGTGACATGGCATGGAAACCCGATGCAATTTTAATTTTTTGAGCGCCAAACCCAATCTACACGGGTTGTAATGGAGAAACACGCATACGTACGCGTGCTGCATAATTGGGAGGTCGCGTACATGTATAAAAATGAGTATTTTAAACTCTGGAGTGGTAGAAAAAAGGGAAAATGAAATCTGCAGAGGGAAATGGAAGGCCATCAGAGAAATGTGCATGGAGTGAAGAAAAATTTTCTATAACAGATGTCCCCTAATGTGTGAGGTCAGAGGAGTATCTGTGATGGCCGAAATACATTATAATTCCCAGAAGTGGAGTAATGAAGACTCAGCTAGAATTACTAGTTTTTCATGAGAATATTACAATCCATAATGACTTTATATACATGGTTGCCAATCTGAATTACACTACAAATCCATGTGGATATATATCAAATAGTTGTTCATGGCCATGAATAGGCAATACAAAGTGGACATATGCCATAGGTTGTCATAGTCACGAAATATACATAGTGGAGTCCAGTCTCAAAATCAACCAAATATATATGTATACAATGGAGTATAATCTGATCTTCCATGATCACTGAAGTCATATAGGTATTGTTCCAATGAAAGACAGCAACATATATGGGGTGTTGCTACTGTAAGCTGGAGGCATTCTACACTATCCGTCGAAGGTGCAAGTCTACATTATGTGAATAGAAGAGTTTAATTCTAACACATCGATACTTTGTTTGATTATCGGTCATTAAGGTATACCGTTAACAAGCGTAAGACAACCCACCAATAATGAAAGTAGGTGTGAAGCCATCGAGTACATTCAACAAGTGTGAATAAGGGTGTTGAGGTCGAACACTTGAAGAATCCATCAATCAAGAGACATTAGATTATTCCCAGTTGTCGATGGCAGGAGAACTTGACACATATGACTTCAAGCCTCTAGCTACTCTAGATCTCAATTCCATAATAGATGAGTTGAATTCGATGGAAGGAGACATGCTAAAAGGAGAGAATTAAGGAATCTCTCATCATCCAGTGCAAGGTACAAAGCAATAGCTTGATAATTAAGAGGAGCTTGGACCAATAGGATGTTCATGAACCAACCACTGTGTGTGTCTCTCGCATGTACCAGATGCAAGTAGTGCATGAAAGAGACCCTTTGAATAGCATCCAATGAGGAAAACTATCGACGAAGGCAAGGAAACCACCAATAGGGATAATGGAATCCAAGACACTGCACAAATCCCAATGTGTGAATATGTTTCTTCTCGTCGAACACAAGGGAAACCCCTAGTTAGAGACCAATGAGGAGATTTCATATGTTGGGTTCAAGGTTACCTACCAATGATGAAAGTAGGCCCAGGGTGGAAGGTAGGACAATAGATTCATGTGATTTTGAGATACACTAAGGGTATGGCTGACATGCAAAGTCAAGAGTTCTAAGGAGTCGCTGACACAGGCTTCATACTTCCTTTGAACAAGAGCATGAGACAGATGAATAACTCATGCATCATAGACTTAACACTGATCATTGAAAAAATCTTGCGACATAGGAGGCGTCAACAAACTATCCATAGGGACTGGAAGAATAACTAGTCGAAGGAGTAAACGCTAAGTAACGAGCTCAGCCTCCTAAGGTCATGCTAAACCCAAACCTTGGATGAAAATGGACTCAATAGTTTGTGCTCTATTCAAAGGCGACACGAATATTGTCGATAGGAGATAATATTCTTTTCTAGCCCATCTTTTTTTTTAATTTTTTCATAGTAAAATAAGTGTTATGATATAAGAGAGGCAATGAGTATCATTAATAAGCAACTAGTTCCAACCAGTGGAACATACCTATTCCCAATGCAAGGGAACACATGTGGGGCATGGACACTCAGGGGGATGTTTCCTCTACGGGTAAAGGGTGTCAAGTTGCAAAGGCCATATGAAAGGAAATGCTTTTCTAGTGATAAGAATTGTTGGGGCAAGAGGATTATGACAAGAAAGAGAGATTCGGCAATAAGCTCAACAATGTAAGAAGGATAATGAGATGCAATTACAACATAACTCAAAAGTGTCCTTTTTCGTATATTTAGTCCCCTAGTCCCAAAAAATTATAAAATAATTCCCAGGAGAGCTCTTCTATCCAATGGCAACTAGAGTATTCATTTTTCACAAATAGTATACTTGGTCCAGAAAAGGGTTAAAATTATACCAAATAGATGTCCTTTCAAAACCATTTAACAAGTGTAAAAGAGACAAGTTCACTTGGCAATCTTTTCATTTTTTCAGGAGTCAAAAAAGAGCTTAGCCAAGACTCGAGGGGAGTTCCATAGGTAGTAGTCAGAATGATATTGAGTAATGAAAATGGGGTTTGAACGCAAATTCATATTGGGACTATAAGGAAATCCCGGTCCTTTGGAGTAACTTTTGCATGGGCACTAAATGACAAAAGGGTTCTAACTAGGGTACCCATGTTTGGTAAGTCTCTACCACTTAATAACGACACTTCTATTAGCAATGAGAAGGTTTTGTGTCACTAAGAAATGGGTTCATACTTAGGGCATGTGAATCATGGTCATAGGACGATGCAAAAATTCAAAGGAGGGTGAGAACCTATCCTATATGTCGGTGACGGAATATACCTATCGGAGGAACAAATGAGTGATACAATGCTGGAAATCCATTAAAAAACCCTAGACAAAACCACTGCAAACCAGGTCTTTCACTATGTTATTAGTCCATAGGGAAAGAAAAATTGTTTTTTATATATTTCATTTTTTTGTCTTTTTCAATTTGATAAAAGCAAACAAAAAAACATTTGATCTTCCACTCAACTTATATATGTTATAATGGATGAATGGATAAATTTGTTTTCTTTACTTATTTATGTGACAAATGCCAATCTAAAATGAAATTAGCATATGCATCGGATACTTGATTATAAATTCTAGGGATGTGATTATAAGTAAGAAAATCAAAGCATCGTTCCAAAATTTGTACCGGTAGGAACAATTGGAGTAAAGTAGGATCCTGCATACGGTAACTGTCGTTCAAATGACATACAACTAACTATGAGTCCATGCTAACTTCTAAAGATCGAACACCATATGAAATAGTGTCTCTTAATAGTTCTATAATGGCGCTATACTCAACCACATTGTTCGTTGATGGCTCCAGAAAAACGCCACCTAAATACACTAGTTGTCCCTCAAGTGAATAGATAACCCAAGCGGTGGGAGCCAAGTTCCACATATAATGAATGGCACTGTCTACTAATCTTAAGTATCTGGAAGACTCTGTTGACATCTGCCAACCAAGGGAAAACTCACTCAGCAAGTTGATGTCACAAAAGAGGAAAAAAGAAGTATATACATTAATATACAAAGGTCACACCCAAGTTTGAGGGCTCAAGCATAATACCTTTTAAGGTAAATCCCATTTCTAGGCTCATCCAACACATTCCCCTCATAATATTCTAATTTGTAGGCTCCTTTCTCTAGGACACATCACACAATATAAGGATCGTGCCACATGAGGTTGAATTTTACTGCCCCCAACGATTCCTTGGCTTGTTCATAAAAGAGAACCAAGTCACCCTCGACGTATTGTCAAGGACAGACAGACTTATTGTATTGAACCTTAACACGTCGTTTATTCTCTTTGATAATTGTAGAGGCATCTTGATGTTGCTCATCGAGCTTCTCTAGTTGTATGAGAAGTTCTTAGAGATCGGTTGTGTCAGGTAGGAGCTTGATTGCCAATTTAAGGGAAGGCATTTCGCATTCAATAGGGAGAATCGAATCCACACTGTGTACTAACTGAAACAGTGAGAAAACAGTGGAAGTATTTACTTTGGTTCGATATTCCCAAAGTGCAAGGTAAAGCATCACATGCCAGTTAGATTTACTCTGACTGACATTTTTTTGCAAAATGGTCTTTAGAGATTTATTCACAGTTTCTACTTGTCCATTTGCTTGGGGATAATAAGGGGAAGAATGATTGTGTGTAAACCCCAATTTCGATGAAAACTATGTCATCATCTCATTATGGAAGTGACTACCATGATCATTGACAATCTCTCTTGGGATTATGAACCAGGCTATAATATGATTGAATAAAAAAATGTTCCAGTCTTACCATCGGATTTAACGGTAAGCATGGCCTCAACCCATTTAGTAAAGTAATCCATGGCCATGATAATATGTTGGTGCCTCCTAGTCGAGGCTGGGATGAATTCCATGAAATCCACCCCCCACTTTGTGAAGGGACCAACGGTGATGAATGGGTGAAGAGGAGTTGGGTGCGAGAGGATTTTTTGAGAGAACAATTGGCGAGGGTGACACTTCTTAACTGTGTCAATGCCATCTTTAAATATCGACGGCCAAAAATAATTGGCTCGCAATATCTTTTGGGTTGTCGGAAGCCCAGATAAATGACCACCACATGCCCCACTGTGACATTCATTGAGAACAGCCTCAGTCTCCCTGTGAATCAAACAACGATGAAAAATATTATCCACCCCTCGACGATACAAAATGCCATCGACAATGAGATATTTTTTAGCCTAATGACATATACGTTGTCGATTGTCTCTCGAAAGATGTTGGGGGAGCTTCAGGGTTTGAAGGTAGATTAAAATATCTCCATACCATGGGTCTAAAGATAAGATAAATAATATATGTTCATCCGTGAACGAATCATCATGAAAAATATCCTCATTCATTCTAGAGAAGTCTGACATCGGTTCTGCAAAAACTAGTGATTTTTTGGATTTCACATAAGCAAAATCGAGATTAAAGTATTGCAAAATAACAATCCACTTATTGTGTTTCACCCTTATAATAAGCCTAGTAAGGACGTATTGAAATGGATTGATATCCACAACCACAGTAGTTTTGTAGAGTAATACATAATGTCATAATATTTGAACCGCATGTACAACGGCCTATTGACGCTTGAATCCATCAAGACCAAAACGACAACCTCACGGGGATACAAATCCCCATGTGTTTTTATAGAGGTGGTACTCCTCTTTGTTTTAATATTTTCTTGGAATTCTAGATTATTTAGAATATGGGACTTTGAGGAAGTTTGTCGTGATAATCAAAGAAATATAAAGCTTGTAAGAAAAAGTAACAAGAAAGAAAAAAAAAAATATTAGAGAGTTCCTGAGAAATGACCAGGAACCACACACTTCATACACTTGAAAAAGATAGAACAAATTTCCTCACATCCATCATAGTTAAACTAAATATTTATGATCACATAAAATAAAAGAAGATGGTATGCATGCATAAGAGAACTTTAATAGAGTAAACACATGGGGAGCTCAAATAAATATAATGATAGATCAATCTCAAATACTTTATATTCAAAACTCAGAGTTATAAAATACAAACAAAACTGATCCTGAAATAGTTCTCTTGGGATTTCTGAAAAATATATAGTCTCTTACAAAGCCTCGAAATTTAAATGTGTTTGTCCTTGGGACTGATATTGGGGCTCCCACGGACCATAAAGAAAATATAAACAAGAAGTAAGTTGTAGAAGGAGGATGGTGGGTGATGACAGAGTAGCAAGACCTGGAAAGAAGACAGGAAGAAGTTATCAGATTTCGGTTAAACCTTTCTAGTCAAAGAAGTGGAGTAACTTGATGAAAAACTGATAAAGAAAGCAAGATATGATCAGTATGAACTTAATATGATGATATATCTCTTGTTCACTTGCTTTTTAATGTCCTTTTGTTGTCTTCATTGACGGTTATAGGAACCATCTCAACTGCTTCTTACCCTTCTTTGGTTAATTTGTAAATTACCTTTTTGAACAATCTTCAATGTAGTTTTTCATTGGTGTGATGTTTATTTTATGCCTAATTTTAGTGTTGAATAATTCACCTTCAAAGTCTCTTAAGTCAAGAGAAATACCATGTACTGCTTCCTTGATATCTTGATTTTTCACGAAATAATCAACTAGCCAATTGTTTATTTCTTTTTCATTATATTCGAGTATTCCATAAAACAATTTAGTTGATATCCCCTTAAATATCTCAACTTGTTCATCAAAGTGTTGCTTTGTTAGAAACATTGAATTGAGAATTAATTTAGGGCCTTGTACCTCGTTAGTGCCTCCTACTAGATCTATCTCTGTGAGTCTTTTGAACAGTTCTTATCTTTATAGTATGGCTTCGCTGCATGCTTGAACAATGTTACTCAAATTCTTAATCTTTTCCTTCCAACAAGCATTTAGTTGTTTTATTCGACTTGGAGAAGGCAGATCCTCTTCTCTTCTTCTCAATTTTGTGATGTTTGAAACTTTAATTCCAAATGGTAAGACAACATCAGTGTAGAAACCTTCTTCATTCTTTAAATCAACTTGCAGATACTCATGAAACGCATGTTCCCTTGAGCCAAAAGAAACAACATTTTTTGATACCTCCCATGTTTTTTTTATTAGTGACATTCTCTTCTTAATATTTTTTTCTACATAACTTAGGACCATTGTGAGTAGAATTGAATATCCTTCAAACTTAATGGAAAGTGTAGTCGATTTGACCATTGATAAAGGACTTGCCAGGATTGGAAGAGGCATTAAGGCATTTTCCAATTCTTCGATCCTTTCTTTTAGCTTGGAATTTTTCAGCTTCTAATCCATCAATAAAATCGTCAAGAGCATCCTGGTTGCCCTGTGAATTTTAGATATTTGGGATGGTCGTATGTCTTTTAGGTCAACCTATGAGCGATATTTTCCCTTTTTATTTTTCTAGTCACTTCTTTCTACAATCAATTTTTTAGACTCCTTTTCAGAAATAACACTTTGAAAAGTGAAGGATTCCTCTTCACTAAAAGTCTCATTAACAACAACTTCCAGAAAAGAATTTTGTTGAGTTATATTTTTTGGTTGTTCCATTGCGGGAAATATTTTCTCAATATCTACCTCTAGCTCCATGTCGTCCATAGAAAAGCTTTGGATGACGTTTTCTATAAGATTGTCCTCCTCCTCTTGTATTAAATTCTTCCTTTTCTTTCTCATGGGTAACTTATGTGAATTCTCGATTTTCCTAGGGGGAGGATTATTCTCTCCTCCACCGCTTGAACTATTGTTGGCAATATTTCTAACTGGGTGAGTCATTGGAGCATTGCTCCATGATGTGGTAGTTTTGGGAGTAACAACTGGAGACTTGGCACTCCTTTCACTAGGACCCTTTCCTTTATGTTTATAAAACTCGTTAGTACTGAGTATTATTTCTAGGTCACCAGCTTCGTGTACAGGAGTAATTTGGTTGTTTCCTTCTTCTTCTTCATTCCAGGTAGTCTGGATGAATGAGTTACTAAATCCCATTGAGACCATGTGTTCTACAAAGATTTTTTTAGGATCAAATCCCTTGATCTTATCAACATACTTTAAGTTCACATTGTTGAAATTGCTTGCAAACTCATCAATTTTATTTATGTTTCTGAAAATGAAATCTCCAATCTTCCATGGCAAGGGAATAAATTGTTTTTTCCTATTTTCATGGAAAAAATGTATCCAGAAGTTGTATTGCCTTGCCACCTCTATAATAAACAATTTTTCAGATACATGATATGGAAGAAAAGAGCGATTTTCTTTGGAACGGAATATCCTTGTGACACTGTGATTTTCCATTTGTTCTATCATTCCCTTTTTCTCTAATAATTTGTTAGTCTGGTCAGATATCCTTAGAATATTGTCACCAAACAAAATCCCTTTAAAGACTGAGACAAAATCATTGTAAATTTCATAAAAATACAGAGAGGTCTTATGTCTCCACAATGCATGATACCAGAAGGTAACTAGATCAATTTCACAGTCCACCCTCTTACTTATAGTCAAGTTTGTAAATTGACAACAATGCACTATAGAAAATACCAAATAGGAAGCCATAAAGAATTTTTTGTCCCTTTTATAGTGTGATAACTGTGATGATATTTCGATAGAAATCAATTTTCCCCAGTCAAAGATGGCTTTTTCTTTCACTGTAAAATATAAAATATATAAAATCATGCGAGAAATGGTAGCAATGATTTCATGACCTATCAACCTCGTGAACAACCATGCAATCTCTAGAAAGGGGATTTTAAAAGAGTCGACCTGGATCCTGGTTATGTCTTCTGGACTAGACGTAGGATTCTCTAAATATTCCGGCAAGAGGTCAAGTTCATTGTTATGTTTCTTCGGAAAATCTCTATAGTCTTCTCCTTTGAAGGTAAGTGTTGGCTCTGGGAGCTTCGACATCTTGCAAAAAAATTGCGATGAAAGGGAAATGGGGGAATGATCTTGGAGTTGTATAATTCTATGGCTTGGCACATACTTCTCCACGCACCATGCAACAAGTTATTTACATTCAAATACCTCAAGAACACACCATGCACGAGCGATTCCTAATGCCCAGATTACATGTTTATGTGTAGGAGGAGAGTAGTAATACGAATATGCTCTGGACCATTGAAAGTTCTGGTCTTCATGACCAAGTATATTTAAAGTATTACCACAAAATTGTTGTCTGGTTGTTGCTTCCATCAGGTTGACGAGAGTACTTTTTTAGCTGAATAATAACTTGAAATAAATCTTTTCGAAGAGATCAAAATAATATAATCCTTTGGAAAATGGCGAATTAATGCAATTCAATGAGTAATATTCTCAAGTCTTTCGCCATCGATGACAATCTTTTCAGAGCATGCACAAACATTTGTTAGTATTAAACAAAATTTAATGCATATTGGAAAAAGCACGAGAATGGAAGGGACGGACAAGAGAAGATTTTAATATGGAGCTTTTCATGAACCTGCCAATGCAGGAACCTGTGAACCGACGGTTATGGATGATCAAAAATAAGTTAAGTGTAGAAAAGCAGTCGGTTAGACTTCCATGCAGGAGAAATAAAATACTTTAGGGGCTCGAGACCCACGAAAAATATGATGGTTGTAATGAGGATCATGAAATTTTTGGCGCAAAGTGGAGATCACGGAGCTTGGAGAATGAAGGCTCAACCCCATGAACCCACGAAGTTGGAAAAAGGCTAAGTATAATGTAGCAAGGTGGTCAGTCGCACTTGTGACATAGAAAATTTGATGGGGATGAAATCTCACCAACCCACCGATTTTTATAATACGAATAAGTATGGTAACTAGAAAGGGATAGAATAAGGGGAAAAGGAAAGAGGGAAACAATAGTAGGTATAGAAGAGGGAACATAAATGGAAAAAAAGAAGTTGGGAAAATAGAAAGGGGAAGGAAATTTTGGAAGCAAGAATTGATCTCAACAACTGGCTCCAATTGTGGGATGATATCCCCCTGTGGATTTTCAAGAATCCAGAATCTTCATCACAGGTTCTTCCATCCATTGGGATATGGAGTCAATGGTAATAATATACAAACTAAATAAAATAAAATTATGTACAAGGGAATGAGAAAATTTCAGGTGAAGAAACCATTCAGATTTTTCCCATTAACATGCAGCATTAACATTTTACCCTTCATATCTTTAAGCATATAAGAATTAAAACCCAGGATTTTTTCAATGATGTATGGTCTGATCTAGAGTGCTTCCAATTTTGTGTGCATTGATGGTTTCTCCTTAGCTTTATTCTAGAGTAACACTAGTTCGCCCTTCTGAAAATTATTTATGGTTGTATTCTGGTCAAAATATTTTTTGATACTTTATTGTCTCTAAGAAGTTATGTTCATGGCTTTACTTAGTTCTTCCTCTAATTTCAATAACTGATTGACCCTCTTTTGCATAGGTCAAAAATATTTTGCATCCTCTGTATTGACTACAAAATTTAAGGCATTTAGCTCAAGGTCAATTGGCATCTTTGCTTCTTTCCGATAAACCAATGTTATTGGCATGTTTACAGGTAGAGTGTGCTTTTCATTGATGGCAAGAACAACAGGGATGTTGGCAGGTTTACAGGAAGAGTGTGCATAGTAAGAACAACAACGAAGACTCAGAAGAGAAAGCTTGAGAAGTTCAGGAGGAATAGTGAAGAGTTGCACGCAAAGAGAAAGTGTGCGCCAGGGTCGGGGGAAACTTTTTCCAAAACTTAGGAGAGATAGTGTTTTGAAACGCGCCGATAAGATCCCATACATCAAGGCTCACAGAAGGATCAAAGGTTGCAAAACCTTTGACACTTAGAAATTCTTCCAAGATGAGAGGATGCATAAACACGGAGGAGGAGAAAAAATCTTAGATGTTGGATCTGAGCTCCGAGGGCCAACAGTCGTCGGATCCTACATAACTACAAAGAGGATAAGGCTGAGCCATCCTCCAACTCCATGAAATATGAAGTTGCGAAATGAATTGGACTGTCGATCCAAGAAGGACACATGGTGAGAGATCAGCATTTCATTGAATGAATAGTCAAAGGAAGGAGGTGCTCTAACCTTCAAAGTCGCGAATGTGAAATCACGACATGATTTGAGCCGTCGGATCGAGGAGAAAACTAGACCATTGATTATCCAGGGAGATGAGATGTGAAGTCATGAAAAGCGACATCGCGATGATATCTGAGCCATTGGAGCTAGAGGACATGTGGTGAGCGATTGGCATTTCACTGACTTGCACATTGGAGGAGTCAAAGGAATGTGACCTAGGAACTCGCGATATGCAAAGTGGCGATGAGATCTAAGCCGTCAGATCGAAGAAAATTTTTGGACCGTTGATCTGACAAGTGAAGTGCTTGAATGTTTGGTCTGTGGTCATAGCCAAGATCACATCATCGAAGACTAGAGGAAGGAGCTAGTCCAGCTAAGCTCCATTTTGAATATCGCGACTTGGTAGAGTCGAGACACCCCATACCAAGATCCCCAAAGTCGTGAGTCACAAAGCACCTTTTGGATAAGCGCTTGGTCAATACTGATGGTCATGTGAGAGGAAGGGGCTAGCAATTAAGCTCAATTTCAGAGTTTTGCGAGTTGGGAAGATCGAGGCAACTCACAGCTGGATATCCCGAAACGTGAAACCGTGAAATGAATGGTGGCTAGGCATATGGTCATCGTTGATGGCCATGTGAAAGGAAGGGGCTTAGCCAGAAAATATAGCACCCACTGTGTATATTTATCGAAAAGGGAAAAGGTGCCAAAGGCATGAGCGTGTGGAGGTTTTCTCAGTAACTGCCAGAAAACAACTAATGGCATCTACCATAGAATTCGAAGAATCTCAATTTGATCACCAGAGAAGTTGAAGAGTCTTGAGGTAAATGCCAATGGAATGAAGACTCAACATAGAGATGATTGACAGGTGGAAAAATCATCGAATAATGTAACTGTAACAGAGAGGATAAGCTCGACTATGAAAGAGAAGACGAAGAGTCGCACTGCCAAAGAAGGTAGAGAATCTCAGGATAAGACATTGATGACGAAGACACTTGGGATAACCGCCAAAGAAGATGATGAGTTGCATGGAGGATCTGGAAGAGGAATTGGGATTACAAATACACGCGGAATAGTGAAGAGGATGTTGCTTTTGTAGAGAGTTATTCATACAGGTATAAGGAGGCTGAGTATAGTTGTTGAATAGTATTAAAAAAAAGGGAAGCATAGCGCATGGAACAAAGAGGGATATCTAATAAAGAAAGAGGAATCTGAGGTGTGTGAGAAAAGACAAAGCAAAAGAATAGAAAGATCAAAGAATAATGTGAGTAGGAAGACCCTGATGCAGGAAGAGCATAGCAGTGCAGCAGAACAGTGATGAGACTGGTAATCTATTGATAAACATTGTATCACTGTAATAAGTTTCAGTAGCAAAGATTTATATTCAGGTTGGTAGGGAGGATTGATGTCCTCAAAGGTTCAAGTGGGTGCTTGAACACAGGGAGTTGTAGCTTCCATCTGGTTGTAGCCATAAAAACCAGGGTGGCAGAGTGGTGGAAGGGAGAACTATTGTTCTCTATTATACAGGTTAGTGCCTGTGTGACTGGAAGTTGGTGCTTCCATCTAGTTGGTGATGGAACTTAGGGATTTGGTGCTTCCTTCTAGTGGGTGCTAGAGAAACCAGAGATTTGGTGCTCTCAGCAACTTGCAGCTTACAAAACAAAGGTGTTATCCTCACAATGAGTTGGTGCTCATAAGAATGATAATGTATAGAAAATAAAGATTACTTATCATATCAAGAAGAAGAGGAATTTACCCTTTATCGTTTTCCTCGGGAAATATTTGTCTCTGTATATTTCATGTGTGTGATTGATGTTGAATGTTTTATTGCTTAACTCCCTGCATTATTGTGATTTTCATTGAGTTATTTGTAAAGAGTTTAAAAGAAGCATAATTGTTTAAGCATGGTAACAATAGATTCACCCCCCCCCCCTCTCAGTTATCCAACAATTAGTATTAGAGCCGGTTCCTTTTATTTAAAGGTAGATTAGTAAGCTTAAACATGTCAAGCCATGAAGGAACTTCATCCAATAAGGCCCCTATGTTCAATGGAATAAACTTTGATTTCTGCAAGGTTAGGATGAGAACCTACATAATGGATTTAGGTGCAGATGTCTGGGATGTGGTAGATATTGGTTATATAAAACCAAATGTACTAGCTAATAAGGATGACAAGCTAGAATTCAGCTTCAACGTTAAGGTTATGAATGTTATTCTGAGTGGGCTTGCAGAAGCAGAATTTGTAAACGTTATGCACTTAGAAACTGCCAAAGATATTTGGGACAAACACATTAGCATTTATGAAGGTAATGAGAAGGTAAAGGATGCCAAGCTTCAAACCTACAGAGTACAGTTTGAACAACTAAAGATGAAAGAGGATGAAACTGTTGGGAAGTACTTTATGAGAGTTCAAGAACTAGTAAATGCAATGAAAGTGTTGGAAAATATTTAACAGAAAACGAATGCTTGTCATTGATGGCAAGTACAACAGTGAAGTTGGCATGAGTACAGGAAGTTTTGTAATCGACAGGCAAACAAAAGATAAGTTCAGGAAGTTCAAATGATCGAAGGCAAATAATCAAAGGCAACGCAACAGAAGATAAGTTCAGGAAGGTCAAATGATCGAAGGCGAATAATCGAAGGCAACGCAACATTGATCAAGTGATCGAAGACCTGTAAAGTTTGAGAAGAATCTATGATCGTTGGATTCCATTCAAAATTCCCGAAAGAATGAGGGTCGTCAGATCTGAATATAGACAAGAAGAGATCGTTGAAGAGGAGGACAAATCTCAGTCGTTAGATCCAAGCACAGGATCTGACCGCCGTTGGATCAAGAAGAACCTGCACGTCCTTTAAGGTACAAGGAGAAGCGGGCGTAATCGCGATATGAAAAATCGTGATGTAATCTGAGCCGTCAGATCAAGGTTTGATCTGGACCGTTGATTCTAGTCCATGTCGGAGTTTCGGGGATTGAGAGTTGGAGATGTCAAAGTTTCTTAACATCAGGAATCCCGATATCGCGATATACGAAATCGTGATTTAATCGCAGTCGTTGAATCGAGATCAGATCAGGATTGTTGATCCGACCCCATGTCAGAGTTTCATGAATCGGGACTTTGAAGTGAAAAAAACACTGGACATCATGGATGAAGAAATCGCAATATCTGAAATTGTGATTTAATCGCAGCCGTTGAATAGAGATTAGATCTGGACAGTTGATCTAACTCCATATCGGAGTTTCGTGAATCGCGACATGGAGAGGCAAAGAACCCAATGCAACAAGAATGCTGAAATCGCGATTCAATCGTAGACATTGAATCAAGATCACATATGGACCATCGAATCACAGGACATGTGGCAAGTGATCGAAATTTCGTTGACTTGGGGTCAACAGAGCATAGTGTCAAAAATCACAAAATGAGAAATCGCAAAATCACTTTTTGCATAGGCGCTCGGTTATGACCATAGTCATATTGGGGAAGGAGCTAGTACAGAAAAGTTCTGTATCGAAACTTCGGAGATCGCGAAATGAAGTGTCGAGACACTCAGCACAGGATTGTCGAAATGTCGAAACCTTATTTAAAGGAAATAAATGCAAGATCTCATGAAGCCAATCCAACGGTGCAGGTGAATTTGGAATATGATCGGAAGGTTATTGTTCTCTCTCACATTTAACCCCTCAGTTACGAATCTTTTAGTGAAACGGATTCATGATTGCGAATTTGTTGGTGTTTCAGTTGCTCGGACAGTTGTCTTTATTTTGCCTAAGGAAATGCAAAGTGCAACCGCTGTGGAGATGTGTATAAAAGAAAATGAGACAGACTGTGTAGGGTTGGTTGTTCTGTATGAAAAACGAATGAGACTGCAAGAAAGAAAATGGAAGGTGCAATGTAAGATTGAGAATATGCACAATGGGAGATAAAACTCAGAGAAGAGTAGTAGATAATGAAGAGAACTTGGAGCAGAGAAGAATAATAGAACAAGTTGAAGCAGAGCAGAATGACAAAATGAGTTGATGCAGAGCATACCTGCTGAATAGACAGAGGAAGAGAAGAGCAGTAGAACAGTGTGTAGAAGACCAGATTTACAGAACAAAGAAAGATTGGTAAGAATTGATTTATCTATAAAGTTGACTGTTTATTAAGCCATTCATATTCTAGGAAGGTTGGGAGGTGCTCGGGAGGACTGTTGTCCTCAGAGGTTCAAGTGGGAGCTTGAACTCAGGAAGTTGTAGCTTCCATCTGGTTGCAGCCAGAGAAACCAGGGTGGCAGGGTGGTGCTAGGGAGAACAAGTGTTCTTTGTTATATAGGCTGGAGCCTGTGTAACTAGAAGTTGGTGCTTCCATCCAGTTGGTGCTGGAACATATGGGGAGTTGGTGCTTCCTTCTAGTGGGTGCTAGAGAAACCAGGGAATTGGTGCTTCCTTCTAATGGGTGCTAGAGAAACCAGAGAGTTGGTGCTCTCAAACAAGTTGCAGCTTGTAAAAATAGAGGTAGCAGCCTCATATTGAGTTGGTGCTCAATTAAATATGATGTACAGAACTTAAAAGACTGACTATCATTTCGAAGAAGAAGAGGTTTTCTCCCTTTATGGGTTTCCTCGTGAAAATATGTCTCTGTGTATACCTTGTGTGTGATTGATGCTTCTTACTTTTACTGTCCATATGTTGTATAATGTTGATGATCACTTGAAGAAAGATTAAGAATGGTTTAATTGTTAATATTGTTTAATCTCAAAGACAACTAATTCACCCCCCCCCCTCTCAGTTGTATTAGTAATTTCAACAATTGGTATCAGAGCAAGTTCCTTTTATTTAAAGGTACATCTGTAAGCTTAAACATGACAAGTCATGAAGGGACTTCAGCCTCTAAGCCCCCTCTGTTTGATGGCACAAATTTTGCCTTCTGGAAGATTAGAATGAGAACATATTTAATGGCCTTGGGTGCTGATGTTTGGGAT
>JZKD02S2178211.1:857961-902481 GCA_000966675.3 Picea glauca | reverse complement strand
GGAGCGTTTCCAGGTCAATTAGTTTGTTGTTTATTGTTTTGATTAAGTAGTTTAATTAGATTTATATTAGATTGTTTAATTTCAGTAAATATATTAGATTGTTTAATTTCAGTAAATATATTAGATTGTTTAATTTCAATAGTTTTTATTTCTTTTTCATAAAATATAAAAATCAAAAAAGAGATTCTTGGTTGTCTTAGGGTAGAATATACATGAGTTTTGCAGGTTTTAATAAAATCTGTAGATTGTTCATAGTGTACATTTGTGAATAAGAAATATTGTAGCTGATAATTAGATAGTTGATTTGAGTTATTACGATAGTAATTAGTGGATTGTATAGAATAATTAGTATTTAGTATATCAGTTCCTTTTCTTTGTTTTATTAGTTTCTAGTTTCCTTTATTTTAGTTAGTTTCTTGTATTCAATTATAGTTTAGTTTGTTTTATTTACTTTAGTTAGATTACTTAGCTCGGATCAATTCTCTCTTTGGTTCTCAAGAAGACCTTAGAGCGGCCAACGGAGCCGTTAAACTCGTCAGGGTGGTCCATTCCAAACGGCTTGGGTTATTTAGACAACCCCGGACCGGTTCCACTCTCCCAGTTGACGGACGGTCAATTTCGCCCGTCAACAGCGTGATCCTCTCTTGTAAAAAGAGATTCAGATTGAATACAATCCCTTGAGATGGCAGTTATGTGATTGTCTTCACCATCATCATCATTCAACAAAAAAAATTCCAATTCTTCATCATTCTCAAATACTTGTAAATATTCTTGGTTATCAGGTATAGAAGGTCAGAATACTCTTTTTACTTGAAAAGATGTTTTTCTTTAAACATCATCTGGGTTTGACAATGAGGCTGCCAAAGCTAATGAATTTGCCTTCTAATTAATGTCCCTTGGGATGAAATAAATGTTGAAAGAGTTGAAAGCTTCCCTCAATCCGTTAACTCATTTGAAATATAACTTAAGTCTTTCTTTTTTAATTTTATACCTTTGGGTAACTTGATTTATCACCAACTTAGAGTCACCAGTCACAATTAGATGTTTTATCTTCATTTTTTGTGCAAGGATCATTCCTTGAATCAAAGATTTGTATTTTGCCTCATTATTGATACATGCAAATTCAAGTCGAATAGCATGTGGGTGCACAATATTTCCTGGATTAGAAAGGACAATTCCAACTCCACTCCTGGAGCTTGAGCAAGCTCCATCAAATGACATCGTCCAATATCCTTCAAATTGATGCTCTTGATTCTTCATATCTTGGGTTTTCTCTAAGTATTCAATCTTCTCCATGTCTAGGATAGCATAGTTTATGATCCCTGCGTCTATATAATCTTCCACTAATTCATTATCCTTATTTTTTAAAGAGAAGGGTCTCTTGGGTTCACGAGGGACCTTAATCATCTCTCCTCCTTTATCTAGCAACATCATGCAGCTTCCATTGTTCATTATGTATCCTTCGATCATAGATGACCAATCTCTTCCTAAAACAACTCCATATGCAAGTGGAAGGTCTACTACAATAATATTGAAAACTGTAATAATATGGGGAGCCATTGTGATCCAAGCATAAAATTCTTTGATTTCGCCATAAGTTGGAACTTATCTGGAATCATTTGCATATACTTTCACTGGTCTCACAATATTTTGTGCATTTCATTCCCAATGCCTCCATGACCTCCAGTGGCATAATATTATTGATCGCTCCAATATCAACTAAGTAATTATGAAGGGCAACATCATGATTTTCAATTGAAATATAAAAAGGTGGGATTTTACCTCTCAACTTGATAGTTGATGTGTTATGGCTTTGTTTCGGACTCATAACAACATCCTCCATTTTTCCAGACGGATCGTACAACAATCTCAAAATATTTTCCCTTTATTGAGGGATATTTACTACTTTTGTGAAAGGGGGAGTTATACTCAAGTCCTCTACAACATTGTATTTCATTTGAGTAGGGTTTGACATCAGATGTTGCTTCTTGCTTCCAGAACTATTTGTCACATTTTAATTTGCCTTTTTCTCATTCACCTTTTCTTTATCTTTCTCATTTTCATTTTTAGAATCATTTTTATTTTTGGATTTATTTACAAACGTGTGTGTTTGGGCAACATTCTCTTGCGAGTCAAGGTCATTGTTGCCTTCTTCAAATATATACATGGACACCTCGCATTCGTCCATTTGTATAATTTTGGAACTTTCATCAAGTAAGTAATTGTTTTCTTTCTTAACCATTTTCTCATCATATACATCACCCAGAACAGCTACATTTGGGTTTGGTTTCCTAGGAACCCTTTATCTTTGCGGATTATCCATATTTTCAAACCTTACTATGTTTTCTTGGGGAGGGTTCCTTCTTTGCTCTTGGATCGGAATTCTCTTATTTTCTACATGATTATCTCCCCTTCTTAATCTAATTATCTCATTCTGGATATGCATGATGGTTATATTCATTTGTGCAATTTCAATTCTTTGTTTGGTTTCTTACGTTGCAATAGGGTTTACCTTCACATCTGGTATGGTTCCCTTAAAAAATCCTCCTCCAATTGTTTGATTTTGGGTGGGACGCAATTTCTATTCTTCATTTCTTCTTGAGCTAGAGGCTCTTTGATCATCATTATTTAGGCCTCCCAATTGCCTATGCACGTTTCCCAAGATAACAATTGGGTCAGCACTCGCCTCAGTCATAATTTCTTTCATCTCGGTGGCCTTAATCATTGCTTTTTCCAAGGTATCCATCTGGGACGTTCTGATAGAATATTTTACAATTGGGGGCATTAGATTCTTACAACAACCAAGTATCATTGGGTCATTAGGTCTTTTATCTTCTGGAACCTTACTCAAATTTTTATTGAACCTCATATTGAAATCTTGTATTCTCTCATTCTTCCTCAAACCAATCTAGGTAAAATTGGTGAGAAGGGTATGATATGAAACTGGAGGAGTGAACATAGTTAGAAACATGGCTTCGAGGTCATTAAATGAGCCAATTGACCTACCAGGTAATGTAGTATACCATTCATAGACTCGCCCTGATAAGGTCTGAAGAAATAACCTTACCATTACATCGTCATACACAACGTGATGAAAATCACAAACATCAAGAAATGCGTTAAGATGTCTTTTGGCATCAATTGTTTTATCTCTCAAAAATTCCTTCAAGGTACCCTTAGGGAGAACAAGGAGGTCATGTTGATCACCTCAAAGATTTAAGGGGGAATCACTTACTCTTCTTCTGTTTCCAAATATCAGGTCTTCTTGATTTCTTGCAGCACCTCCTCCACCTCCTTGTCTTTCTTCACGAGGTTCTCTTCGTGTTTCTTCTCGTGGTTGTTCATTTCTTCCCGCCATGTCCAGAGATATTTCAGAAATATGTTTTCACTTCCTAGAATACATAGTTTCTTGTTTTTAATTCTAGTAATGGGTCCCTTGTATTCGTCCAACTTCAATCCCGACCTTTTTCTTGTGCTGCTCTAGCTAGTCTTTCATTTCTTCGGTCTCGTCGCTCGTCTCTCCTCTGTCTACGGAGGATTTCTCTTTCTTCTTCTTGGACCAATGTCTACCAAGATCTTTCCAATTCTTCTCTGGTTTTGATTGTAATTATTACCAGATTATATAGCTGATGTAAGATGCCTTGTTGATTCTTTAATCTAATTTCCATGTGGGGTTGATCAGCCTGGAGAAAAGTCATGTATCTTTCAAAAATGTTAAACCGGATTTCAAATTTCAATTCAGTTCTCCAGTATGGTCGCCAAAAATGTTGACACTTGAATCCGCCAGGACCGAAATGGAAACCTCACATGGATACAAATCCCCCTGCATTTTTATAGAGGTGGTACTCCACTTTGTTTTAAGATTTTCTTGGAATTCTAGATTTTTTAGAATATAGGACTTTGAGGAAGTTCATCATGATAATCAAAGAAATATAAAGATTGTAAGAAAAAGTAACAAGAAAGAAAAAAAAAATTGTTTTTTTAAGAGAGTTCTTGAGAAATGACCAAGAACTGCACACTTCGTACACTTGAAAAAGATAGACAAAATTTCCTCGCATCCATCATAGTTAAACTAAAGATTTATGATCACATAAAATAAAAGAAGATGGTTTGCATGCATAAGAAAACTTTAATAGAGTAAACACATGGGGATATCAAATAAAGATAATGATAGATCAATCTCAAATACTTTATACTCAAAACTCAAAGTTATAAAATATAGTCAAAACTGATCCTGAAATGGTTCTCTTGGGATTTCTGAAAAATATATAGTTTGTTACAAAGCCTTGAAATTTAAATGTGTTTGTCCTTAGGACTAGGATTCGGGCTCCCATGGACCATAAAGAAAATATAAACAAGAAGTAATTTGTAGAAGGAGGATTCCGGGTGATGACAGAGTAGAAAGACCTGGAAAGAAGACAGAAAGAAGTTATCAGATTTCGGTTAAACCTTTCTAGTCAAAGAAGCAGAGTAACTGGATACAAAATTGATAAATAAAGCAAGATATGATCAATATGAACTTACTATGATGGTATCTCTCTTGTTCACTTGCTTTGTGTTGTCCTTTTATTGTGTTAATTGACGGTTATAGAAACCATATCAATTGCTTCTTGCCCATGTTTGGTTAATTTTTCAATTGCCTTTTTGAACCAATATTCAATGTAGTTTTTCATTGGTGCGACGTTTATTTCATGCTTGATTTTAATGTTGAATAATTCACCTTCCAAGTCTCTTAAGTCAAGAGAAATACTATGTATTGCTTCCTCAATATCTTTATTTTTCACGGAATAATCAACTAGCCAATTGTCTATTTCTTCTTCATTATATTTGAGTATGCCATAAAAAATTTCAGTTGATATCCCCTTAAATATCTCAACTTGTTCGTCAAATTGTTGCTTTGTTAGAAACATTAAATTGAGAATTAATTTAGGGTCTTTTACCTCGTTAGTGCCTCCTGCTAGATCTATCTATGTGAGTCTTTTGAACAATTCTTATCTTTTTAGTATGGCTTCGCTGCATGCTTGAACAATGTTACTCAAATTCTTAATCTTTTCCTTCCAACAAACATTTAGTTGTTTTATTCGACTTGGAGAAGACAGGTCCTCTTCTCTTCTTCTCAATTCTTTCATGTTTGAAATTTTAATTCCAAATGGTAAGACAACATTAGTGTAGAAACCTTTTTTGTTATTTAAATCGGCTTGCAGATACTCATGAAAGGCATGTGCCCTTAAGCTAAAAGAAACAATATTTTTTTATACCTCCCATGCTTCTGTTATTAGTGACATTCTCTTCTTAATATTTTTTTCTTTATAACTTCGAACCATTGTGAGTAGACTTGAAGATCCTTTCAACTTAATGGAAGGTGTAGTTGATTTGACCATTGATAGAGGAATTGTCAGGATTGGAAGAGGCATTAAGGCATTTTCCAATTTTCTAATCCTTTCTTTTAGCTTGCCATTTTAAGCTTCTAATCCATCAATGGAATTGTCAAGAGCATCCCCGATTTCCCTGTGAATTTTAGAGATTTGGGACGGCCACATCTCTTTCAGGTCAACCTTTCAAAGATATTTTCCCTTTTTATTTTTCTGATCACCTCTTTCTACAATCAATTTTTTAGACTCCTTATCAAAAATAGCACTTTGAAAAGTGAAGTATTCATCTTCACTAAAAGTCTCATTAGCAACAACTTCCAATAAAGAATTTTGTTGACTTATATTTTCTGGTTGTTCCACCGCGGGAAATATTTTCTCAATATCCACCTCTAGATCCATGTCATCCAAAGAAAATCTTTGGATGTTGTTTTCTATAAGGTTGTCCTCTTCCTCTTGTATTAAATTCTTCATTTTCTTTCTCATAGGTAACTTATGTGAATTCTCGATTTTCCCAAGGGGAGGATTCTTCTCTCCTCTGTCGCTTGAACTATTGTTGGCAATATTTCTAACTGGGTGAGTCATTCGAGCATTGCTTCGGGATGTGGTAGTTTTGGGAGTAACAATTGGAGATTGGGCGCTCCTTTAAATGGGACCCTTTCCTTTTTGCTTATAAAACTCGTTAGCACTAAGTATTGTTTCTAAGTAATGAGCTTTGTGTATAGGAGTACTTTGGTTGTTACCTTCTTCTTCTTCATTCAAGGTAGTCTTGATGAATGAGTTACTAAATCCCACCGAGAGCATACGTTTTACAAATATTTTGTTAGGATCAAAGCCCTTGATCTTCTCAGCATACTTTAAGTTCACATTGTTGAAATGGCTTGCAAACTCATCAATTTTATTTATGTTTCTAAAAATGAAATCTCCAATCTTCCATGGCAAGGGGATAAATTGTTTTTTTTTTCATTTTTTCATGGAAAAAATGTAGCTAGAAGTTGTATTACCTTGCCACCTCTATAATAAACAATTTTTCAGATACATGAAATGGAAGAAAAGAGGGATTTCTTTGGAATAGAATATCATTATGACACTGTGATTTTCCATTTTTTCTATCGTTCCCTTTTTCTCTAAGAATTTGTTAGCCTGGTCAAATATCCTTGGAGTGTTTTCACCAAACAACAACCCTTTGAAGACTGAGACAAAATCATTGTAAACTTCGTAAAAATACAAAGAGGTCTTATGTCTCCATAATGCCTGATACTAGAAGGTAACTGGATCTATTTTACAATTCACCCTCTTACTTATAGTCAAGTTTGGAAATTGACAACAATACACTATAGCAAATACCAAATAGGAAGCCATAAAGAATTTTTTGTCCCTTTTGTAGTGTGATAATTGGGATGAGATTTCGATAGAAATCAATTTTCCCCGGTCAAAGATGGCATGTTATTTCACTGTGAAATATAAAATATATAAAATCATGCGAGAAATGCTAGCAGTTCTTTCCTGGTCTTTCAACCTAGTGAACAGACACACAATCTCTCGAAAGGGATTTTTAAAAGAGTCGACTTGGATCCTGGTTATGTCATCTAGAATAGACTTAGGATTCTCCAAATATTTAGGCAGGAGGTCAAGGCCATTGTTATGTTTCTTCATAAAATCTATGTAGTCTTCTTCTTTGAAGGTAAGTGTTGGCTCTAGGAGCTTCAACATCTTGTGAAAAACTTGCGGTGAAAGGGAAATGGGGGAACGATCTTGGAGTTGTATAATTTTATGGCTTGGCATGTACTTATCCACGTACCATGTAACAAGTTTTTTACAATCAAATACCTCAAGAACACACCCTGCGCAAGCGATTCTAGATGCCCAGATTACGTCTTTTTGTGCAGGAGGAGAGGAGTAATATGAATATTCTCTAGACCACTGAAATTTCTAGTCTTAATCACCAAATATATTTAAAGTATCACCACAAAACTATTGTCTAGTTGTTGTTTCCAATAGGTTGATGGGAGTATTTTTCAGTTGAATAATAACTTGAAATAAATATTTTTGGAGAGATGACAATAATATAATCCTTTGGAAAATGGTGAATTAATGCAATTTAATGAGTAATCTTATCGAGTCTTTCACCATCAATGACAATCTTTTTAGAGCCTTCACAATCAGTTATTAGCATTAAACAACATTTAATGTATATTGGAAAAAGCACGAGAATGGTGGGGATGGAAAGGAGCATATTTTAATATGAAGCTTTTCATGAACCTGCCAACCCAAGAACCCGCGAACCCACGGTTATGGATGATCAAAAAAAATTTATGTGTAGAAAAGTGATTAGTTGGATTTGCATGTAGGAGAAATAAAATACTTTAGGGGCTCAGGACCCGCGAAAAATCAGATGGTTGTAATGAGGATCATGGAATAAGTGGATATCGTGGAACTTGGAGAATGAAGGCTCGACCCTGTGAACTCACGAAGTTGGAAAAAGGTTAATTATAATGTAGCAAGGTGGTCGGTCGGACTTGTGACATAGGAAATTGGATGGGGATGAAATCTCGCCAACCCACCGATTTTTGAAATACGACTAAGTATGGTAACTAGAAAGGGATGGAAGAAGGGAAAAAGGAAAGAGACAAACAAGGGTAGGTATAGAAGAAGGAAAAGAAATAGAAAAAAATAAGTTGGGAAAATAGAAAGGGGAAGGAAATTTCAGAAGCAGGAATTGATCTCAACATGGCCAAGGCTAGCTTTTCTACGTGAGAGTATTTGAGTTCAGTACCAACTATATTTTGACTAAGTTAGTAGACAATGTGCTCATGGATCTCATCATCCTCCTAAACTAGTGGAGTCGCCAATTCTATTACGAGGAAAATCTCTCTATGGCTAGGGGCAAACCACAGCAAACGGAACGACACCCATAAATCAAATCTAATCTCAAGTGTGTTATATAAATGAAATTATAACAAGAGAAGGCTAGAATCCTACCTTGTCCAGACATCCAAAGAAGACCATCATTGAGAACGTGACCCAAATATTTACACCTACAACTTGTCTTCAACAATCAAGATATGCAACCATGTGGTAATGATATACAATGTTAGCATATAAATAAGAATAATCCATTAACATTCATAACAAATACACCCATGGAAAGCAATACAAATATTTGCAAGATATCAATTGGATGAGAATAGAGTATTTGTATTAATGTAATCAACAGAAGGACATAGGTGACAAACTTCTGTAACAACACATATTGGAACCGAGAAACTAAGTCCCTCCAACTGGGCCTCCACCACTTCAATCCTCCACAAAGGAAATCTCACATGTAGGAGTCAATGAGGTTTTCCATCACAAGATAGGAAGAGCTCGGGGGTTGAACACAAAAGTTTATATTTTCAAGGACAAAGGGATGTAGACTCAATTGAGGTGAAATTTCTCTAGAGTGTCTTTGCTCTTAATGATGAATTATGTATCCCCGTGGATTGGATATGGATCAATTTATAGCCATGGAATTGAAGGGTTGAGTCATAGTGTTTCCAGTATATGCAAGGTCAAGGATCATGGATCTTGTGACATGGCATGGAAACCCGACATAATTTTAATTTTTTGAGCACCAAATTTGATGTATGTGTTTTGTAATGGAGCATCCTGCATATGTACGTGTGCTACATAACTGGGAGATCATGTACATGTATTAAAATGAGTATTTTAAGATCTTGAGTGATAGGAAAAATGGGAAATGAAATATGTGGATGGAAATAGAAGGCCATTAGAGCAATATGCATGGAGTGAAGAAAAAAATTCTATAATAGTCTCTAGGCCCTAAATAGCATAGTGTAGCTTGGATGCTTGCATGGAGGATTGGAGTTGGCTCGATGTTGATCAGAAATTTGGTCACCTCAATTTTATTCCATTTGGAATAATAATAAAAATTGGTACCAGAAGAAGGAAATTTTGAATGATTATAATCTCATGGTGTAGCCCTCAGTTCCAGCTTCGTCATGCATTTTTTGGAATCAAAATCTGAGTTGTGTGCCCACGATATTCATAACTTTGTCCAGAAGTCCGACAAAGAGATTACAAAATTGCAAGAAGAATTTTTCTAAGTGTCATGTTCCTTTTTCCTCTCCATTTCCAAGTTTTTGACTAAGTACTCTCCTCACTCTTCTCAATATTCTCATAAGACTCTTATGCTTCTTATACTTCTCTCTTTGTATTTCTCTTTGTATCTCATAAGACTCTTATGCTTCTTATACTTCTCTCTTTGTATTTCTCTTTGTATCTCATAAGACTCTCCTCTCTTATACTTAGTACTATACTTAGTCTATTTCTATTTCAAAACTTGCCTCTCTTACACTCTCTTAACTCTTATATTCTCTTATAATATACTTAATCTATTTTCTCTTATACTATACTTAGTCTATTTCAAGAACTCTCATCTCTTATACTCTTACTCCTCTCTTATACTCTCTTATACTCGCTTATACTCTTCCTCCTCTCTTTTGCTCTCTTAACTCTCCTCTCTTATACTCTAATAATATACTTAGTCTATTTTAAGAACTCTCTTCTCTTATAATCTCCCTCCTCTCTTATACTCTACCACACTTAGATTTATATTTGTTTTCACTCGTCCCTTCCTCATGTCGTCACTCCACTCCTCCCCTCACTCATCTGACCAATCAACTTTACTTAGTCTTATTTTCATTTTCCCTTCCCCCTCCCTACACTACCTCTCTTCTTTGTGGGTTTGAATGCATGTTCTCCTTTCTCCTCTGCCCCTGCGACCTCCTCTACATCCAATCCTCTCTCCTACGTCATCACTCCTCCACACCCCATTATCTCTCCTCTGTTGGTTTAGATGTCCCTTCTCCTTTCCCCTCCTTATCTCTCCATATCCCTCACCGCTCCATGACACTCACATCCAATCCACCTCCTACCCCTGCAATACACCACTGACCTACCATATCCCCTCGCTCGTCATATCTCCCCACTCTCTCGTACTTAACTTATTTCCTAAGTTTAATTCCAAGAGATTCAACCAATCACGTGATGACATGTGGCAACCAATGGTATCCAAGTGACACATGGACTATGACTCGATGTTGACTAGGAAATGAATGGGCATTGATTGGGCAAGTGGGCCATCAAAATTATTACTAAGCCATCTAATTTCCTAAGGCACGAGCACTTCACCAAGTCTTTCATAATTCCTTTGTTTCACACCTGGATGTAAAGGAGGAATTTTCATTATAAATTCTAAACTCTTCATCTCCACAACGCATGTGATATTTGATTTAAATAGGAGGAATTAAAATCAATGGATGAGAATGATCCATGAATTGGATGGATGATGGTCGAGCCTCCAATTTCTCGAGCTCATATATTGAGTTCCCGACTTTCGTTTCGGAAAAATATACCCTGTTGGAAAGGTAATTTGACAAGGAAGATGATAAAATAGGTTTTAAGGGCTCAATTTGGCCAAAATTCTTCTAAATATCGAAAGAATAGTCATCTTTGTTTGCATGACTTCCTAGTAAATTTGCTTGGAACCTCAACTTCCCGAGCTTATAACTTGAGATCCAAAGCTCCAAATTTCGCTCACAAGGACTCGTTGGAAATTTGGGATGATGAATATTGCATATAGAATGGTTTCCATGGCTGAAAGGTCAAATATTTTTCTCATAAAATTAAAACACAATCCAGTTTTAAAAAGGAAGCCAACTTAAAATTTTGAAAACAAAAGTTTATTAAAAAGAAAAACTTTTATCAAAGACGAAATGGGCCCCACTTCAAGGAAAAAAATCCAATGACTCAAGTTCATTAATGAGACTTCAATGAAGCATTAATTAAAGTGGTTACTCCAAAAACAACACATGTGGAAAATTCTAGAAAGACAAAACCCTAACTACTTCAAGAAGTTTTCCCTAACTAATTCAAGAAGTTTTAAGAGCAGATTACAGGCGAGAATTAGATATCATCGAGCGGTTAGCTGTTAGAAATGTCTACAGTGGCGAGAGTCTATAGGAAACAAAGCTCTATCTTTCCAAGATTCTATGAATTGACCTGCTTCAACTTTTCTCTCCTTACATTTTCTTCTTCTTTGTTTCCTTCCATCAAATATTTTATGCATTGTCAAACAAACAGGAAGATTGGGTCTGAGCAGTTCTTTATCTAAGTTCTTCAGTCATCTTGTAATATTTCAAGTCCAGAGGAGCAAGGTCCCTCCTTGTAAAAAGGAAATTGTTATCTTATTCAATTTATTAGTTGTCATTGAGATTTTATAAAGGTTGTTTCAACCCTCTTGTTTCTGACATTATTAAACTTGTCATATTTAAGACATTGTTATAATTTTTTTCTGCAAAGAACTACTTCAGGGCACTACATTAGTGATTTCTCAGACTTTGAGTTGAAATAATGTGATTTCAAATGTATTGTCTATCAAAATATTTTTTGAGTTCCAAAGAAATACTCATTTAAAGTTCTTTGAAGACCTATCCATTTCTATTTTTTTTATCTTCCAAAAGTCATAGCAGATTCCAAATTCATTTTATTTTATAAGAAAGACATAATGTTTGTTGAAAGGAGACTCCAAAACCTTGTGGATACAAATATTTGTTGACACACTTTATCCTTTCTTTCTTCAAATGATATTATGTATATTTGTATAATTGTATATAAGGGTTGTAAATTTGTATATACAAAGCTTTGTTGGGAGATCTTTCGGAGTTTTATTTTTAGCATTCACCCTTTGCATTTATTGTAGAATCATATAAATAATCTTTCAACATTTCACCGAAGAGGAGTACCACCTCTATAAAAACTCAGGGGGATTCATATCCTCGTGAGGTTGTTGTTTGGATCTTGACCAATATGAAAATTAACACTCGAGGACACCTAGGTTGCAACAATGTTCATATAAGGGGAGTGGACCTAGTGGAGTACATGGCTTAGGAGGATTGTTGGAGTCTTTTGAGGCTTGTAGGTGGAGCATCGGACACAACTCATGGATCACCCTTGTATTTGGAACCTTATTTGTGGACGACATCCCCTTGGAGCTTGACATGTGTACTCTTGGAGTGTAGCACTCCACATTCATGAGCCTACATGTGTTATTGTAGGTTACTTGTAAGGGAATTGGCCCACATATGTATTGTTGGTGTCAATTTTCACATGCAAATCTATGTGACTAATTTCATATCTAAAAATTGCTTCATAGTGATATAACTATCATTGAACAACTTTACACTGAAATTATTGACTGAAAACATATGCAGCGGAAACAATAAGATTAGAGATGAATCATCAACACATAAGAGACGCAATATCTATGTTTTGTAACTTTATCCAATCCTTCAAATATGAGGACAAAAAACCAATCCTTTCAACCAATAAAATATCACCAAATATGAGGAAAACCTTGTCCTTCCAATACAAAATAGAATACCAAAACTCAACTATATTATGTAAATCTCCTCTACCCACAAATTTGTTGCAGACCACTTGTACAACCTGCTGAGGTCATCTAACGTCAGCATGTACAAACCTTCCCCTTCCCAAAAGATCTTGTACGAATGTATGTGATTGTTCTTATAGTAACCCAAGTATGTATGCAACTATTCGCATTTCAACCCGCGCACATGTGAAAAACTGTACAGACACTTCGTACGGCTCACTCCACTTCATACAATATCTTCCTTCTATGGTTTCCTCTCTCTCCCACATGTGCAGTGTGTTTTTCCCTACCAAGAATAGAAGATAGAGAGTCCTTGACCCTAGGACAAATTTGCCACCTTATCAAAATTTCCCTTTGTTGAAATCACCAAGCTTCCTAGCACAAGTGCAGACTCACTTATGCTAGCTCCATCATGTCTCCACACACTCTACATGATATCCACAATATGATACAATGATATGTCACAATGACCTATCTCCTTTATATATAATCCTTCGGGGACACCATAGAATCCCTCCTACAAGTCAACCTCAAATTAGGCTTTTCTTGTGGGTGTGAAGCCCCAACACAAGCCCATAAATCCATCACCAAACCCATGAAGCCCCCCACTCAAATCCAAGGGGGTTTTCACCAAAGCAAAAGGCCAATTTGGTGTCAACGAATATTCCCACATGTCTAACACCTTGGCCTCTTGTGTGAATACCTCCTAAAGCTACAAAATCAACACTCCCTCTTAGCGAGGGAGGTATTCTCTACCACTCCTAGCTTGTCTCTGAGGTAGACAAACTTCTCCTTCACTAGAGGTTTGGTCATAATATATGTAATATGCTCGTCTATGGAAATGTGTTGTAGATTCACAACTCCCTTCTACACCCTCTCTCTAATGAAGTGGTATTTGATCTCAATGTGTTTCAAATTATCATGAAACATCAAGTTCTCTGAGAGTTTGATACAACTCTGATCATCACAGTGAATCACAATAGGCTCCAACTCATGTACAAATAACCTTGCAAGAATATTGTGAAGCCAAATAGCTTCACAACTCACCAAAATGGTTGCCATATACGCTGCCTCTATTGAACAGAGTACCACAGACATTTGCTTCTTACTAAACCAACAAACTAATGTTGATCCCAAACTGAAGCAAGAACTAGAAGTACTCTTCCTGTCAATTGCACTACCAGCCCAATATGAGTCTGAGTATCCATGCAACCTCACTCCATCACTCCCAACATATCTTAGACCAAATCCAACTATACCCTAGAGGTACCTAAGCACATGTTTTGCTAACACCCAATGCACCTGCCTCGGCTCAACCATGAACTGACTCAAGGTGTTAACAACAAAGAAATATTTGGCCTAGCATTAACCAGGTACATCAACAAGTCAATCAACTACCTAGGGATCCACCAAGTCCGAATCTAAATCTCCCGGAATTCTTATATTGGTGGTCATAGGTGTAGACATGGACTTACAGTTCATCATTCTGAATCTCTTCATTATATCAACTACATACTTCCCCTGTCCTAGGAAGATCTTGCATGACTACTTCCACACCTATAATCCCAGGAAGTAATGCATCAACCCAATGTCTTTCATCTCGAACTCTGAATCCGAATACTTCTTTCATTTGGAAATGAGTTCCTCATTCCCTGTGAGGAATAGATCATCGACATATAATACTAATATAATAAGACTCTTACCAACTTGTAAGAGATATAGGTTGGCATCTGATTCACTCTTAGTGAAGCTCAAGCTCTGCAAATACCCATCAATCCTTGAGTACAATGCATGAGGTGCCTGCTTGAGTCCATACAAGGCTTTCTTTAATCTATGAACATGAGATTCCTTCCCATGTACCTAAAATCCCTGAGGTTTCTCTATGTACACCTACTCCTCAATTACACCATTGAGGAAAGTTTTCTTCACATAAATTTGAAGAATATTCCATCCCATTACTGAAGAAAGATAAATAACCCTCCTGATAGAAGTATACCTGGACACTGGAGAAAAAGTATCCTAGTAGTCTACTCCCTCTTTCTGGGAGAACCCTCTTGCTACAAACCTTTACTTATACTTATCGATACTACCATCTACAGCATACTTGTTCTTGTAGATCCATTTGGAAGTTAGTATCGACTTCCCTTTTGGTCTTGGAACTATATCCCATATGTCATTCTTCATGATGGATTGGTACTCCTCCATCATTGCATCCTTCCAAACCTATTGGTTTGTTGCTTCCTTAAAACTAGAAGGCTTGGAATCAATAATGTTACCCATAAGAGCCACATATGAGCCAAATATCTCTGGTGGTCTTCTCTCTTTGCAGGTGTTTATGGGGTTGTATGTATCTCGACATCCTTTAGGGTCTCTCGAATCCATTTAGGTATCATGTCTTGGCTACTAAGAGGATCTATTAGATCCTCCTCCTCTAAGTCCTCCTCATGATATGAAGGTCGCTCCCCTATACTGAATGGGATTGTACTCTCCTCAACCTTTGGAGCCTCTTGCTCCTCACCACCTTTTGGGATGAGAGCTCATGAAATCCAAATCCTCCTCAAATATGACATCATGACTAACCTCAACATATCATTGTTTTGGAGTGTAGATCTGGTAGGCCTTTGAAGTCTCACTGTATCTCAAAATCATACCCTTCCTCCCAGAAGGTTCTAACTCCATCCTCTTCTCCTTAGGAACATGGATATATATTGGATAACCAAATATCCTCAAATTCCCTATCTTTGGTCTCACTCCTATGATTTTGACCTCTGGAATCTTGTCCTCCAAGATCCTATTAAAACTCTTATTCTGAACATAAACTGTCATGTTGCATGCTTATGCTTATAACTCTAAGGGTAGATCCTGGTCATGAAACATTTCCCTGGAGGCCTCAAGTATGGTCTAGTTCTTCCTCTCAGAAACCACATTCTTTTGAGGGTTTTAAGGCACTGAAGTCTTCCTCTTAATCCTTGCTTTCTTAAAAAAAATTGTGAATTCGTTGGAGGTATACTCACCCCCATTTTTTGACCTCGAGACCTTGATTGTCTTCCCTTTATGATTTTCCACCAGATCCTTGAACTCCGTAAATCGACTTAAGACTTCATCTTTGGTCTTCATGAAGTAGATCCATGACCTCCTGGAATAATCATCAATGAAAATCACATAATACCGGTGACCACCCATATTAGATGGAACCGACATCGGTCCACTCACATATGAATGTACCATGTCCAAGATCATCTTGGACCTACTATCACTGCTTTGAAAAGTAGCCTTGGAATTCTCGCTAAGTGCACAACCTATGCATACTCCTTGATGCTAAGTTTCAAACTTTGGGAGACTTGTGAACATCTTTCTTAATATTGGTAGAGATTGGTGATGCAAGTGTCCCGATATCCTCTACCAAAGTTCGCATGGGTTATCATTATCATGCACTAGGGAATGATTTTCCTGACTTGTTAGCTTGTAAATACTACCATCATGAGTTCGAATGACTTCCACATAATCAAGACTCAAACTCTTTGGTGAGGCAAGAACCTTTCCATCAATGAATTCCACTGCATACCCTATGTCCTCCATGGCAGAGATAGAGAGTAGATTCTTCTTCACTCTAGGTACATACAATGATTCACTCATCTTGAGAGGCTATCCAGACTTCAACTAAAACGAAGTTGTTCCAACTCCCTTGAATTCATACTTGCCATTGTCTACAATGTGCACCTGAAATCGTGAGTTCTTCTCTGTTAGACTAATGAGTGATTTTTTTGACATTGTCATATGACGACAAGCTCTGCTATCCACTAGCCAAGTTTCCATGGCGACTTGATTGTAACAAGTACAACACTCTTCTAGTGTTGTATCCAAAACTGTGTCTCAAGATGATCCCCTTCTCTTAATATCCCAAGCTCTGACACCATGTCAATTTTCACATGCAACTCTATGTGACTAATTTCATATATGAAAATTGCTTCCTAGTGATATAACTATCATTGAACAACTTTACACTAAAATTATTGACTAAAACATATGCATTGAAAACAATAATATCATAGATGAATAATCAATACACAAGAATCACAATATTTATATTCTATAACTTTATCCAATCCTTCAAATCAGAGGACAAAAATCCAATCCTCTAAACCAATAAAATATCACCAAATATGAGGACAACCATGTCCTTCCAATACAAAACAGAAGACCAAACCTCAACTATATTCTAGAAATATCCTCTGCCCACAACTATGTTGCAGACCACCTGTACAACCTGTTGTGGTCACCTGATGTCAACCTATACGGACCTTCCCCTGCCCAAAAGATCTTGCATGAATGTATGTGATTGTTCTTATAGCAACCCTACGCACACGATTGTTCCCACTACAACCCGCATACATGCAAAAAATTGTATGGACACTTTGTACATATTGCTCCACTTTGTACAATATCTTCCTTTTGAAGTTTAGTCTCTCTCCCACATGTGTGGTGTGCTTTTCCCTGCTAAGAATAGAAGATAGAGAGTCCTCGACCCTAGGCCAAATTTGCCACCCTAGAAAAAATTTCCTTTGTTGAAATCACCAAGCTTCCTAGCACAAGTGCAGACTCACTTATGCTAGCTCCATCATGTCTCCACACACTCTACATGATATCCACAATATGATACAATGAGATGTCACAATGAACTCTCTCCTTTATATACAATCCTTAGGGGTCACCATAGAATCCCCTCCACAAGTCAACATCAAATTATTTTTTCCTTATGGGTGTGAAGCCCCAAAACAAGCCTAAAAATCCCATCACCAAACCCATGAAGCCCCCCCCACTGAAATCCAAAGGGTTTTCACCAAACTGAAAGGATAATATGGTCCCAACAAATATTCCCACATGCCTCACACCTTGGCCTCTTATGGGAATACCTCCAGAAGCTACAAAATCAACGGTTGGCCTCCCTTATCTCTTATATATATAGATGGTCCTTTCATCATCATCATTGTACTCTTCTCTTTGTATTTGTCTTCTTGGAGTTAGTCACTAGGGTTCATGAGGAAACCCTAGGAGAATTTATGAAAGGGAAAAAGGATGTCTTTGTAGGGATCTTGCTCTTGTTAGATACTAGGGTTTACTCTTGTGAAGAAGATGTTGGATATGATGGTTTTTCATTCATTCACTCTTTTTCATTCTTGTGTAGAGATGTGATCAAGGAGAGCACCACTTCTCCTCTCTCTCTCTCTCTCTCTCTCTCTCTCTCTCTCTCTCTCTCTCTCTCTCTCTCATCTTCATATGAACTATCTCTCTCTCTTGAATTTTTTAGGGTTTAATGAGCTTGATGGAGCATCGTTAAGACTAGGGTTAGGGTTTCATCCCTTAGATACTTGGAGATTAGGGTTTTGAGATGAAAGCATAGCTATAATTTTTTAAGTGAAAAAGGAGAGGAGATGTCTTGCCCTGGAGGATATGTTTGTTTGATGCATGCTCATTGGATATCCTTGATTGAGATAAGGTAATATGAAATTAGTGCTAAAATATTTGTTTTTAAACAAAACCACTGCTCCAAATTCTTATGACCAATTTCTCGATTTCCCGCAATTGTGTTTGAAATTGGATTAATTCATTAAAATTCAACATTTAAAGACTGAAATTTAAAACCATGACTAAAATAACACGAGAAATACTCAAAAAATTGATAATGGAGTTCAACAATATGGGCTACATCTCTGGGTCCACTTCAATTGATGAACTGATCCATTCAGAAGGATGCAAAGTACATCATTTCAGGCCTTCAATCTGTAATAAATTAGTCTCTAGTTTCCTCTAGGTAGATAGCAATGGCTTCTTCCTACAATAAATGAACACATGCTTGCTTATTCTCCCAAGAATGGGGCTTCTCCTTCGAATATTTGGTGAGGATTTTTCTTATCTAGCATTAGAAGCATATGCTCGGTGTTTCACATGCAACTCAAAAAATGATAAGGGAATATGATCTAGACTTCGCCTTTATAGTGAAGCATTCTAGGGAGGAGATGATTATGCAGTATCTCGAGCAACAGATAATTGGTTTTGGGGTTCATTAAATGGTTGGTTCCATTTCATGGAATATTAGAAAGAAATCTCTGACAAGATGGGTATATCTAGAGAGATATATAATGTCTTGAGGAAACTATACCCTAGATATATAAATAAAAAATTTAAATATTTTGATATTTGACAATAGGATCAAAGTGAAAAAGACCTAAAGATAAAGATACACCAATAGATAAAGCTGCCCCAAATATATATATATATATATATATATATATATATATATATATATATATATATATATATATATATATATATATATATATATATATCATGCATACTATGACAGGATAGTTTTCTTCACCACAAATTTGCAACAATTTCGTCGTATTTTTTCCAAACACAGAGAGATTGGAGAGATTATCCTCGAATTTGTGATAGATCATGCATTCTATGATAGGATAGTTTTCTTCACAATAGATTTGCAACAATTACATAGTATTTTTTCCAAGCATGGAGATATGGGAGAGATTCTCCTTGAATTTGTGAGAACACTTGTGCTTCAAGTCCACCATGTAGATCATTTGGTCGAGCTTCGAGTTTCAGCTCTAGATCTGCAGTGTGACTCCAAATCCATCCATGGATTTATCAGCATAATCCCTCCAAATCCACCCTCCAAAGGTACCAAATCAACAATGACAACACCCTCATGCTATCTACGTATCTCAACATGCCATAGATGCATTGATTGGTTGGTGTGAACAGCTTCCAAATCTGTTTTTAAAATCAATCTAGGCACTTTTTGATTGCATCGGGTGGGGATCCTCTTGGATCACTCCTCCCCACTAAGAAGCTTTTGGACCACCAAAAGTTCGGCTTCATTTAGAAAATAAATGAGGGTACATCTCCCTCACTTTTTAAGTTTCCATCCATCGTGCTTTACTTGGATGCATTTCTTTTAGACCCACATGAAGATATTTTACATCACCTCTTCACAAAGTCCTCACCTTTTTGTCAAGAATAACATATTCTCGCAACTCATCAAGATCTTCAGGATAAAAATATTCAATAGAAGGGATTTTAACATTCTCATCTTGATCCATGATCATAGGAGAATAATATAATTTAAGGTTTTCAACATTAACCACAGAATACATCTTCATATATGGAGGTCATGGTCACCATGGTTAGCAATCTTTTACAAAATTTTAAATGGACCATACATGATTGGTAGCATGGTCACCAATATTTTCCAACTAGAGAGCATGGTCACCAATATTTTCCAAAATTTTAAATGGACCATACATGATTGGTAGCATGGTCACCAATCTTTTCCAACTAGAGAGCATGGTCACCAATCTTTTCCAAAATTTTAAATGGACCATACATGATTGGTAGCATGGTCACCGATCTTTTCCAACTAGAGAGCATGGTCACCAATCTTTTCCAAAATTTTAAATGGACCATACATGATTGGCTTGAGCTTTTCACCTTCACCTTTATGGCATTATTTGCTAATGTATAGCCAAACTTGATCACCAACTTGAAAGTGATGGTCGGCTCAATGTTTGTCATGCCTAACCTTATACTTGGCTTGGCTCTTTTCCAATTGTTCATGTATGTCTTGATGAACAAATTGGATATTCTAAATGAATTGATTGGCTTTGTCTGCATCATTACATCCATGTACCACTAAATCTTTCCCAAGAGTGAATTCCAGAGGAGACTAAGGCAAATATCAAAAAAAATGTCTTAAAAGGAGACCTATGTGTAGAATAATGTACGACGTGGTTATAGTCATGTTGTACATAATACAACTATTCGTCCCAAAGCTAAGGATGCTTGTTATAATATCCTCAGAATAATTGTATCACTGTCATGTTGAGAAATTTTGTTTTTCCATCAATCCGTGGATGAAAATTAGTGTTCTTCTTAATCTTAGTGTCCATTAACCCCCACAAATTTGACCAACATTCCCCAAGTAAGTGGTAGTCTTGATTAGATATAATGGATGTGGGCAAACCAAAATGAACCCATGCATGCTAGAAGAACAAATGTGCAGTCCCTTCTCCTGTCACATGTTTCATGTTTCTTACAAGGCATTAAAACACAAATTTTTCTAAATCTATCTGCAACAACATATAAATAATCATGACCTTACTTGGACATAGGTAAACCCCCTACAAAATCTATAGAAACACTTTCCAATGGATGAGAAGGTATAGGAAGTGGCATATATAAACCGAATTTTATGTTACTTGGCTTGATAGCGGCACGCATCACACATCCTTTTTAGGGATGATTTTAAGGATGGAAATTTATTTTAAAATGTAGAAACCTTAGTGAATCTTACAAATCCTTCATATACCAACTATAAATGTTTGGCGATATTTTTGTAAAAATATTCAAATTTATAAGGATTTTATATAGTTTGTATAAAATTTTGGCGATTTTTGAGGTAAAATAATTTTATCCTATAAAATTTGGGCGAATCATTTTTAGAATAGAGAATCTTTTTTTGGGAAAAAACATAGAAAATTAGCCCATTAGCGAAATTTAGCCCCTAAAATCATCCATGATCCTTTTACATATTTGGGCACAGTTTCATACATATGAGGCCAATAACAATATCATTGTAACTGAGCTATTGTTTTTCCTATACCAAAATGACCAAAAATGAGAGAAGTATGTGCTTCTCTGATTGCATGCACTCGTTCGTTCATCTCATGGAATACATAATTTACCAAGATTATATAACAATTTGTCCTGTACATGATAATCTAATTCTTCCACTTTAGTACCATGGATTGGTGTTTCATAAACATCCTTAAAATCTTCATCTCTAGCATATTGTTCAATGTAACTTTCATGGGCTAATGAACTATGCTATAAAACAATGAATGCATTAACACAAGGTATGCATAACATATCGACAACTTTGTTTTGTATACCTTTCTTATACCTAATGACCAAATGGAATTGTTGCAAAAATCCCTTCCACCAGAAATGGCATGACTATTGTAGATTGGTTTGTGATTGGAGATATTTCAAAGGTTGTTGATTTGTATGGATGATTGTCTCTTTCCCCATCAAATAGTGTTTCCACTTCTTCACACTCTGAACCAAAGCATACATATTTTTTTTCATAAGTATGATAATCTCTTACCACGCTAATGAAAGTCTCAGAATGGTAACAAATCGCTTTCCTCCTTTGTATTAACATTGCTCCCATGGCATAATCACTTGCATCGGTTTCAATCTCAAATGGTTTTTGTAAATCTAGAAATGCTAGAACTGGGGTTGTACTGATCTTGACTTTCAAGGTCTCGAAGGATTTTTGTTGTTTACATTATGATTGAAAGACCTTCTAAGTAGTTTTCAAAGCATGTAACGAAGATGAAATAACATAAAAGTTAGCAATGAACTTCCTCCAATACTGAATTGTCCTCGGGAATCTTCTAACTTATGTTACGTTATTATGCTTAGGCCACTTCATAATGGATTCAACTTTAGAGGGATCAATTTCAATTCACCACCTCCTACTATATAGCCCAAATAAACTAAATATGTTTTCCCAAATTCAGATGTTGACATCTTTAGGCACAATTTCTCCTTTTTCAAAACATCTAAGACTTTCCTAACATGATTTACATGATCTTCCCAACTTTTATTGAAAATCAATATATCCTCTAAGTAGACTATTAAAAAATCATCTATGAATGGCCTAAATGCATCATTCATAACCTGCATGAAAGTAGAGGGAAAATTGCAAATCCTTAAGGGCATAGCCAACCATTCAAATAAACCTTTTTTTGTTTAGAAAGCAGATTTTCAAATATCATCTTCAAAAATCCTTTTTTAATGATAACCACTTCTTAATTCTTACTTAGTGAAATAAGTTTCATTTTTTAATTGATCCAACAAACAATCAATATGAGGAAGAGGGTAATGGTTCTTTGCAACAACTTTGTTCAATGCCCATAAATCCACACACAATCTCCATGTACCATCTTTCTTTGGCACCAACACAATGGGTGATCTGCATGGAGAAGTACTTGGTCAAATGACTGCTTTCTCAAGCAACTCCTGGACTTGCTTATTTATTTCTTAATTCTCAAACACTAATAATATGCACATGCCAATGTTAGGAAGATGTGCATCTTGTTGCAACCGAATCTCATGTTGTATATCTCTCCTTGGAGGCAATCCATGTGTTTTCTTAAACACTTAATCATAGTTAGAAATAATATTAACTAATTAATCTTTATGTTTAGGTTCACATCCTTTGAAAGCTTTGGATTTATCATCGTCATCATCTTTTACAATCATGAGTACACAATCTTTTCTTTCATTTACAAGCCTTTTTGTTTGTCTTGTAGTAACAAGAGACAAGTTAGTCTTCACACAATGGGCTCTTACAATATACTCAATCTCGTCCTTTGTAAGATGATACTCGTTATCCTCCATGTAGAAGATAGCTTTCCTATCATACAAATAAGGACTTCCCTAAACAACTCCACAAATATCAAGTGGTAGGACATCTAATTCGACCTCGTCTATGAAATTAGAGGTGATTGCAAATATCAGCTTACAATGTTTAGATACTTGTAACTTAGCACCTTCACATACCCATCATAAAGGATATGGTTTTGTATGAGGTTTAGTTTCAAGTCCCAATGTCTTAAGAATTTATTCATAAATAAGATTAGCTTGCGAACCACTATCAAAGAGTGTATCAATCTTAGTATGTTTTGAGATAACTCTAATATGGAATAACTCACTTCTTTTCCTTTCATCATGGAAAGTTTCATATGTTAAAGAGTGAGTGTTAGTGCTAGAAATAGCATAAGAATATGTGTGTTGTATTCCCATGGTGGTGATCTTGGTTTCATCGTTCGAATCCAATCCAAGATCTTGTTGGATTGTAGTGGTCTTCTTATTACCCTTCTTATTTCCAAGCCTCTTTGGTCTTAGTTCTGGATGGAGTTTCGAACACTTGGCCTCAACATGTCCTCCCTTTTTGTAATGTGAACATGAAGGCTTCTCATATTCTTTCTTCATTGTTGTTGTTCGTTTCACTTTACCCTTTCTTTTGTGCATGCCTTCAACTAGATGAACTCATTTCTTTGAGAAGTTGTCCTTGACATTATTTCCCCTTGACTCAATATGAGTTGTTTGGACACAAACTTCATCAATATTAGTTGGATTAAACATAAGAATATTGTGTCTCAAATAACTATGCAAATCGCCAATGTACTTCAAAAGAGTTTCTTATGTATAAAGAGGAATGCCCTGTTTCTAAACTCTCTAGTATAGTCTTGCACATTATGTCCTCTATTTTTCCTTAGATTATGCCAATCCATTATTTCTTGTTGCTTATACCCTAAAGGATAAAATTTCTTCTTTAATGCAGCTATGAATTCATATCAGGAAGAGACATTTTACCTTTCTTAAGAAGATCTTCTTGATTCTTACTCTCCCACCAAACTAGTATTGTGCCTCCTAGTCAGAGAATAGCTAGCTAGATTTTTTCTTCTTCATATAAAATTTTTGAACCCTACAATATAATTCAATTTGTTTGATCCAATGATCCAATTTATCTACATTAATCTCTCCATTATACATTGGCAAATCAAATTTCAACATATAGGAAAATTAGAATCAACTTTCTATGGTTGTTTTTTTTCTGTGGAATTGGAGAGGAACTTGAACTTGAAGGAGAGGATGGAGATGGAGGAGTTTTAGGAGGGTCACCACCATATCCTTCTCCTTTACCTTGACTTGGGCCTTCCTCATTCTTTTGTCACTCCTTCTATAATTCTTCCACATCTCCAAAAAGGCTTGCCTAAACATCGCTTCATATTCGAAAGGGTTTTCTTCCTTTTTAGATTCCATTTCTTGTCTTTGGAATGCATGTCTTGAACCAATCTCAAGATTGTATTGCTCAAGCGAACCTTCTCCCCACTCGAGCTTAGATCTGGTTAGCATTTAATATAAACACTTGTGCAAATCCAAATCAACATATGAGTTACTCCCTGATCAACAACTTTGATACAAAACTTGATCTGAAATTAGTGCTAAAGGCTTCGTTTAAAAAAAAACTATTAATTCAAATTCTTATGACCAGCTTCTCAATTTCCCACAATTACATTTAAAATAGACTTAATTAATTGAAAATTGGCATTTAAAGACTAAAATTTAAAACCATAACTGAAATAACATAGGCAATACTCAACAAATTGATAACAGAGTTCACCCATATGGGATACATCTCTAGGTCCGCTTTAATTAAAGAACCGACCCATTTAGAGGGATGCAAAATACATCATTTCATGCTTTCAATCTGCAATACATTAGTCTTTGATGTCCACTAGGAAGATAGCAATGGATTCTTCATACAATAAATGAACACAGACTTGCTTATTCTCCCAAGAATGGGGCTTCTCCTTTGAATATCAAGTGAGGGTTTTTATTGTCCAAGGTTGGAAGCATACACTCTATGTTTCAAACATGTAATCATCCAAAGCTGAAAACACTTCCAAGACACAGATCTTGAGTAGAAAGGACCAAAAATATTAATCCTAGAGCTAAATTGCATCAGTAGGAGACAATCACAGATTGTAAAGCTCACTTGAGATTCTTTGAATTCAATGTCGCAGAAGAAAACCTTAGTCGCCAAGGGTTGGTCATGGTTGTTCTTTAGGAAGGCGAAAGCCACCAATTCGAACTTGGTGCACAACAGATCAAGGTAGAGTTCCAGCTTCTCCCGCAACTACATGACATTGAAAAAATGACGAGGGAATACGATCTAGACTTGGCCTTTACGACAACGAGTAGATCATTATGTAGTATCTCAAGCTTTTTGCTAAGCACAGAGAGATGGGAGATATTATCCTCGAATTTCTCAGAATACTTGTGTTATTATTACACCATGTAGATAATTCAGTAGAGATTCTAGTGCCAGCTCTCGATGTGTAACGTAACTCCAAATCTACCCACGAATTTCTCTAGAAGAAGAAACTTTGGATATCAGAGATGAGGGTAGATTCGTGAAGAGGAAACTCAGCGCGATATGGAAGAGCGACAGGGAAATGACAAGAAAAATCCCTCCAAAGGTGCCACATCAACAAAGGTAATGCCCTCATGTCATCTATGCATCTCAACATGCCATGACTGCATTGTTGTTGGCATGAATAAATTCCAAATCTATTTGGATTGTTGTTGGCATGAATAAATTCCAAATCTGTTTTTAAAATAGATATGGGTTCTTTCTAATTGGATCATATGGGATCCTCCTCGATCATAAGGTTTTCATTTTTTTCCCTGGCTAGGGTTTTAGGGAGCTAGAGGATTGTGCAAGCCTTGGGTTAAGTCTATAGTATGTACATGAACTTCATCTTTATGCATATTAATGAAGTTTCTAGGCATCCAATACTTGTGTAAATTGCATATTTGATTTTCCACCATCTATGTTCTTCATGGTTTATAATTTCCAACACTATATGTCTTTTCAATTTGACATAAGTTAAGGGTGAATACATTAAGTGATTTAATATTATAATTGAAGAATATAAGGGAATGTTTTTTGCTGTTTTTAAATCTAGCGTAAGTGTTTTCAGATCTATTATATGCATGATGAGGGCTGAAACTTATTGGAACACATTGATATATTTTCTATTGAATTGTCCATTGGATTGTTGTTGCTAATAATTAAAATATAATCTACTACAATTATTGTTTTGTTTCTATTTGATAACAACCCTGAGGATAAAAATTCACAGGGTTAATATCAAGGAATCCTCTTAATAAGAGGTGAAACTTATGTTTTTCATTACAACTCCACATTTAAGAAAATTAGTATCTTCTTCGATCCATTAGTATCTTTGCAAAGCACCTCACCCTTTTTTAGTACTCTTTGGACACCCTTGTCCACCTCATTCACCATTGACATTATATATACATTATTTGAATCTCTAATGTTTTAAGATGGCCTTCTACTGGGAGAAATTTTAGCAACTAAAGGATGGGCTTATCATTCTTTCGAAGCACACTCAATACCATTGGCCACATGGCCTTAGGTTCTTGCCCAACAAATTAAGGGTTTGTTCTCATCGGCTTTGGATTAATTCTAATCATTGTATTCCATGGGATGAGAGAATATCTTAGTTATGTCAAATCTAAGAGATAGAGTCTAAGGATCATTTCATTTTCAAGTGCCTAATTTATTACTAGACCCATGAGAGATATCATTGTTTGTTTTATGATTATGGGGTCCATTCCCACCTTCTTTCAGTATCCTAATATAGGTACTTACCTCTTTTCATTCATGAGGCAATGACTCTCAAATGATATACCTTGCTAGATTCTTCTAGACCCACCCCATTAAATTAATTATCTATTTATTTTAGCCTACACTGACATTTAGAGGCATTTAACACTGTACAAACCTTTGGATTTGAGCACATGTACCAGATCAATGAGATTATGTGCAACTTCACACTTAGGGGTTGGGCAACTCATCACCACATGGACACATAGGAGTATTTTTTCTTAGTGTGGGCTTGATCAAAGTTCAGTTTAGATACCTATGCTCATATTACTAGATCTTCTCATTTGCCTCAAATATTAGGAGAGCTTACCTTGATCATTTCTAAGATCTTCCCAAGGTCATCCAACCAAGCCCTCTCAGCATTGGACACTCCCTAGACAACATCATCATACATTGTATTAGTGCCTTCGTAATGATTGATGCAAGGACACATACTTCTTTTTTCATCTCTTCCAAATGGTATTTTATAATGGCTCTATCTTTTCTCTTCTTTGTTGTATTATGAGTAATATTTCCTATTTTTCCATATTAACCTTTCCAATTTGTATTATGTGTGCTTCATAATCTTATTAACTTTATCTCAAAATTTGAACCAATGTCAGCTAACTTTATTCTTCTTCTTCTTCCTCTTCTTCTTGCTTTCTTTTTTCCAAAAAATAAACATAATTTCATTAATAAAAATGAAATTACATTCTTCAAATGCTTAGTAGCATTTTTTTATTCCACCAAAGGAAGTTATATCTTCGACAGTATCCCAACAGAAGATTGTATTCCCCAAAAAGAAGTAATCATTTTTTCATCATATATAACACTTATACATAGATATCCTCTCAACCACAAAAAAAAAAAAAAAAAATCTAATCCATTCAAGTCACTTTTTCTCATTAACAAATGCAAACATAAAATCCCATTTATATATTAGAACGAAAACTAAAGTATCATATATCAATATATGATCAGGACAACTCCCGATGCATTTTAACAAAAAGTTTAATGAAAAATCCGTCAACTTCCTTACAAATATGCCCTTGATCTGGGCCCAATAGAAGAGCAACTTTCAATAAAGCATTAGTCAACCCATTCCTTTCTCTGAAAGCATGATAAAAAAAAGTTGTATTAAATACAAATTTGAAAATTTGGATTTCATTAAAGATGAGTCTCAACATAAAAGTTTCCAATGAGTTAAGGCTATGCACCCACTTCATCACTACTTGATAATATGCAAAAATTAAGATTTTGGAAACACAATTTTTAGCTATAAGCATTTGAGATAATTTCAAAACCATAACATCTCTACAATGTTATTTGTACCTAATTCGGGATCTTTTCATCGATGACATTATATAAATTGCATGAAGAATATGAATCAAAGCTTTCTATGCAACATTAATTAAAGAAGGGAGAAATATGGAGAAAAAGAAGAGAAATGAGACAATAACACAATAGCTTGATAACGGAGTTCGTCCAACATGGACTACATCTATGGGCCCTGCTTCGAAGTGGAGAGGCTTTATATTATTCTCATCAATAAAATTGGCATAAAGACATCATTATACCTCATGTTTGAATATGGCCTTCATATTTGTTGCCCAAACACAAAAACAGACAGCACTGGTGGACTTGTGGTGAGAGAACATGTATAAAATATTGACAAATCGTCCAAATCTAACATTGCTCATCGTAGGCCCTCCTGGGCTCTTCGCCTCGGTTTACGTGCCACAAGTTTGCAATCATTTCTCCTATACTTGCATTGGAAAACATGCTCGGACTTTACTTGGGCGCGGACCTCTGAACTCTGGTAGAATTATGAGTTTAAATCAAAATTGTTGGTGGATATTACCAAGACCCAGTTCTGGCACGTTTGTTGGCGCACTTGTATTTAAGGCATTTGGTTGGTGTGAGCTTCGGGGGTCAAACCTTGAGGACCCCCATGTGGTATCATTTTTTATAAAATATTTTGTGATATGGTTAATACTATATAATAATAGTATTAACCACCCAAACCTCTGTCATATATAACAATTTTACCCACCATCTCATGACACGACCGGTGCACGGATTTTCGTGGGGTACAACCACCAGGATTTTGGTGGATACATCGATTTACGTGGGTTGTTGGTCAGATTTAAATATAGTTGTCATCCATTATGGGGTGTGGCCAGATATGGGGGTCTTCGGGCCTGTTATAACATATTTTTTGATATGGTTAATAATATATAATAATAATATTAACCACCCAAACCTCTACCATATATAACAATTTTTCCCGCCATCTCATGACACGACCGGTGCACGAATTTTTGTGGGGTACAACCATCAGGATTTTGGTGGATATGTTGATTTAGATGGATTGTTGGCTAGATTTAAATATAGTTTTCATTGATTATGGGGTGTGGTCGGATATGGGGGTCGTCGACCAGCCCGATGACCAATTTTATATTTTTTTTGTTTGATCGTTGCCCAACCCTTATTAAGCATTTTTGGGATCCCATGTGGCGCCCTCCCATTCGCCGAGCTGGTCCCATCATCTTCTTGTGTGTCATTCGGTCAAAAACCAGTTGTCAAGAGGCCACGTGGCGGCCCCTGGGTGGTGCCACGTGGCATCATATGGATGCTGGGGATGCCACGTGTCAGTCACCAATTGGCCCAAGTGGCCACCAAAAACACCAAATTTGCATGCCACATGGTGGCCCCTGGAGGTGAAACATCAGCATGTTGGTGCAAGCATGATGTCATCTCTACACAGCCAATAGTATGGATGATGACGTCACCCTTTGACTTTGACTAGGTTGACCAAAACTTTGACTAGTCATAACTTCTTCATTCAGACTCTGTTTGAGGTGTCGTTTGCACCGTTAGAAAGCTTGCAACGATAACTTTGACTTGGCGTTGTTTTAGCTAAGATTTGAGGACTTTGAATTTTTGCCTTTTTGGATCCTCCTAGATCATTCCTCCCCACTAAGAAGCTTTTGGGCCTCCAAAAGCCTCATTAGTCACCAGGGATGTGAGGGAATTGCTCCCTCACTTTCTCTTTCTCGATCCACTATGCTTTACTTAAATATGTGCCCTTCAGGCCCACTCAAAGATCACCCCTATGTTAATTCCTTGTCCTCTTGTCCAGGATGGTATCTTTTGTTAACTCATCCAAGTAGTCAGGGGCAAACCCATCCACTGACAGTATTGAAACACTCTCCTGTTGATTCATGATCATTGGAGGCTCATAAATTTTCATGTTTACAACTGAGTATATTTGCATATTCGGTGGTATATCTCGAAAGGAATTGGTGCCAATTCTCTCCAAGATGGTGAAGAGTGCATGTTGCATACACTGTATCTGATCATCCCACAACTTGGGATGTTTGTTGTGGTAACCTTGAAGCAACTGAACCATTGTTCTGCTTGCAACCTCTGTCTGATTTTCGGTCGATTGTGGATGGAAAGAATTCCTCCTCTTCAAATTGGTGTCCATCATTCTCCACATAAACTTCCTAAGAAATCGAATGTCTCGATCCAAAATAATGACTATGGGCAGTCCAATATGGACCCATACATGCTAAAAGAAAAGGTGAGCATCTCACTTAGTAGTGATTTGCTTGTTACATAGAATAAATACACATGTCTCGCTAAACCTATCCACTTCTACATGCAAGTATTCATGACCCATTTTTGACATAGGAAACCCCCTTACAAAATCCAAGGAGATACTCTTCCAAGGATGAGAAGGAATAGGGAGTGGTGTGTACAACCCAAAATTTTCATTAGTGGGCTTAAAAATCCACAACACACACCCATTTACAATCATGGTTATAATTACATTTATTCAAGGTAAACATAACCTCAGCAAATACATTACAATCCTCTCTATCCCAAAATCCCCAAATACAAGAGAAGTGTAAGATTCTCCAATTACATGCATTTTTACAATGGTAGGAATACAAAGTTTACCCAAGTGGTAGAATGGTTTGTCCTACAACCAAAATATTTTCACCTGCAAACCATGGATTAGCCTCTCAAATACATCTTTGAAGACTTCGTCAATAGCATATTTTCCAACATACCTAACATGAACATTCTTCAAAAAAATAGATGCAAAACTAGGTGATCCAAAAAGGATCCAGAGAAGACTAAGAATAACTTAGAACTAACAGAGGCAACTCTGAACACTCAGAATGGCTGCAACAGACAGAGAAAGGGAAAAAATTCAAAGTTCTCAAAACTCAGTGAAAATGGCATGATCACGAAGAGCGCGTCGTAAGTTTTCTAACAACGCAAATGGCTCGTCAAACAAAGTTACGGTTTGAAAGATATTCATGGTGAAAGTTACGGTCAAGGAGGGTCAGTCAGTGGGGGACACATCATCATCCATACTGCTGACGTCAGCAGCTGACAGGGAAGGGTGACATCATCCTATGGGATGTTGATGTCATCATGCCATGTGGAAGTACCAGAGGTTGCCATGTGTCACACACCATTGGACTTTTCAGGGATCCATGTGGACCAATAGAAAAGTGCCACGTGGCACCCCCAGGAGACACCATGTGGCACCATCCGGAAGCACCATGTGTCATTACAGAATGACTGGGTATCACGTCATTGTATAGGTGGGTGTATCAGTGGCTTCCATGTGGACCAATCATGGGGCGACACATGGCAGCCCGAGAAATGTTCAATGTTGACCTGTGAACAAAATTGGTTTTAAAAAGGATATGGCGGCGGGTCCGCCAAATCTGGCAGACCACTCCAATATTAGCCAACGGTGGATGTATATCGGAATCGCTAAAGTTAGCGGAGCATCCAATAGTCATATCGACGAATATATATATATATAAACCAACACCCAAAATGGAGTCTGAAGGGTTCGACCCCGGAACCTCTGCCTTACCCAATGCTTTAGTAACTCTGCCATAACCAACGTGCCACCGGTTTCGCTTGGTATTATCCATCAATTCCATTATTTAAAAATTGCAAATCTGCCCTGAGCCAGAAGAGGCACAACCGTACCATATGACCATGAGCACGGATTACAAGGCATAATTTTTCATAATTGCAGGTTGTAGAGGGCACGAAAATTGAGTCAGGGTTTCTCTTGGGCCTAGGAATGCCAGAGTTAGATAGGAGCATGGAGACAATCATTTTTGGGTAATTCAACTCCACAAATCTAGTGGTGATGTTTGTTTTCTAAACTGAACATTATTTTTGCTGCTTGATTTCAGAATGATGTATATTGTATTTGTCAAATTCTTTTGTTGAGTTAATGAAAGAGCCTACCCACTTGAGAGCAGGACCCGGAGACATAGTCCACTTTAGACGAACTTTGTAATCAAGTTTTTTGTGTTCAGATATGATGCTTATGTCTCTTCATTTTTAAGTTTTCCCTTCTTTATCGGTGCACTTTAATTTATGCTCATTTAATACAATTCTTTATAAGTCACGATGAAAAGATCTCAGATCATGTTGGTATCTGAGCAGTCATCTTTAACTTGAAATGTTGAGCATGAATTCTTACTAGGGCCAAGCATAATTAGGGTGAAGGAACTCTAAAGACTTTCAATCCCGAAGTTGGCCATGCATCCAGAAGGAATAAAATGGTAGAAGAGGACAAACATGATGAACAGGAGAAAAACTTTCACATGGTCTTTTATCGCATGTCAGAAATGGTCGAGCGAATGTATGGAGATTACGACAAGAGGATGAAGAAGAAAGGGAAGAAAAAGGAAGCACATGCATATGATGATGCTTCGGTAAACCAAAGGGATGGAAGAGACCCTCCTGAGCCTCTTTCTTCACTTTTGAGTCCTAGTTCTTCTTCCTTTGAGCATTCTCATCATTCTCATCATTCTAGCTATAAATCCTCTTTTAAGAAACCATTATTAAAGCTTGATGTAAAATTTTCTTTACCTATGTTTATTGGAGATGTTAATCCTGAAAATCTAGATAATTGGATCTGACATGTTGAAGTGTATTGTCGTGTCTAGCATATTGATGAAGAGGAAGTTAAAGTGCAACTAAATTCTCTTCGATTGGAAGGCATTGCTCTCGCATGGTGGGAGAGAAAGCTTCGGGGTGGAAGTAAGTATGGTAAGCTTCTTTCCTCATGGTCAGAATTTAAATCAGTGATAAGGAAGCAATTTTATCCATTAGGATATTTACATAAAGAAATGATGGAATGGAAAACTTTAAGGCAAAGTAAAGGACAAATTGTATAAAGTTTCACAGAAAAATTTAGGAAGAAATCTATTGCATTGAAAATTCCTTTGGATTCTTATGAGACTTTAATGAAGTATATTGGCACACTTCACAGTTATATTCAACATACTTTTCTCTTGTTTAACCCCACTAGTATTGATGAAGTTTGTGTGCAAGCCACTCACCTTGAGAATAGGGGGAAACATGTTCAAGAAGATCCCACAAAGAAACCTTCCAATTTCCCACAAAAGACTTTGAAGAAGTTTAAAAGGAAGGATAAGAAGACCACTACAGTGACAAGAGAATGAGGAAAACCATCTTGCACTCATTGCAAGAAGAGAAATCACGATGAGGAACATTGTTGGAAACTACATCCGAAAAAGAAACCGAAATAGTTCGGTGGAAAGAGGAAGACAAAGACCATTACTACGGTACATCAAGATCTTGGTTCTGATTCAGGAGATGAAGGAAAGATCACAGCGGTTGGAGTACAAGGTAAAGATTCTCTTCATGTTAGTTCTAGTTCCAATGATGAATCTCATGTTGTTGAACAAAAGAGGAATGAGTTATTTCACATAAGATTTGTATCTAAACATACTAAGATAGATACACTATTTGATCTGGGTTCCCAAGTAAACTTAATATCTTAAGCACTTGTCAAAAAAATGGGTCTTTAAACGAAACCACATCTGAAACCTTATCCCCTTGGTTGGGTATGTGACAAAGCAAAACTTAATGTCACCAAACAATGTAGGATCAGATTTGCTATTGCTTCAAAATTGATTGATGAAGTTGATTTGGATGTTGTACCACTTGATATTTGTGGCATAGTGTTGGGAAGTCCTTATCTTTATGATAGAAAAGGAGTCTTCTTTCGACATGAGAACAAATACCACCTTACTAAGGGAGGAGTGTAATATATTGTTAGAGCTCATAGCATGAGGGTAAATATACCACTTGTTAGTGCAGGGCAAATGAAAAGACTCATCAACACTAATAAGATATATGTATTCATGATTTTCATAGAGAAAGATGTCGGGACATCCGACGCTTTCCAAGGGTGTGATCCATCTCATAAAAAGGAATTAATTGATATTGTCTCTAAGTATGATGATATTTTTTAGGAACCAGATGGATTACCTCCTAAGAGGGAAATCCAACATGAGATACATCTTCAGCAGGATTCTCCTCTTCCTAATGTGGGCATGTAAAGGATGTAAGTTGTGGAGATGACAGAGATCAAGAAGCAGGTACAGGGATTACTGGATCAAAGGGTCATCAGGCCTAGTTCATCTCCTTGTGGTTCTTCGATCGTGATGGTGCTAAAGAAAGATGGCACATGGCGAATGTGTGTCGATTATTGGGCCTTAAATAAAATCACAGTGAAAAATCGATACCCTCTTCCTCACACAGATGATTTGCTTGATCAATTGAAGAATGTTGTCTATTTCACTAAGTTGGATTTACGTAGTGGATATGATCAAATCAGAGTTGCAGAACAGGATGCATGGAAAACTACCTTTAAAACCAAGAAGGGATTTCTTGCGTGGTTAGTTATGTCGTTTGGGATTTGTAATGCTCCGGCAAATTTCATGCATGTGATGAATGATGTATTCATGCCTTTCATAGATGACTTTGTGATTGTATATTTAGACGATGTTCTTGTTTTTAGAGGGACGTGGGATGAGCATGTGAGGCATGTAAAGCAAGTATTGGATACTTTGCAAAGGGAAAAGTTGTATGTAAAATTGTCTAAATGTGAATTTGGCAAGACTGCACTTGTATACTTAGGGAATATTGTAGGAGGAGGACAATTGAAACTTGACCCTTCCAAAATTGATGTAATTGTAAATTGGCCTGAGCCAAAAAGTGTAACCGAAGTTCAAATCTTCTTAGGTGCAGTCAAGTATTGGAGGAGATTCATTCCCAACTTCTCCTCCATAGCAGCTCCTCTGTGTGCCTTAACCAGTGGGAAGGAAAGCAACAAAAATATTTTGACACGTTGAAGGGAAAGATCAGTCTTGCATTAGTTTTAGCACTGTCGAATCTTCAACAGCCTTTTGAGATCGAGACAGATGCCAGTGGATACACCATGGGTGCAGTACTAATGCAATATCGTAATCCTATTTGTTACCACTCTGAAAATTTTAACCAAGATGTTGTTAACTATCCTCCATATGATAAAGAGTTGTATGCATTAGTCTAGAGTGTAAATAAATGGAAGCACTACTTGTTAGGGAAGGAAACCATTATACGTACAGATCACCAACCCTTACAGTATCTTCAAGAACATACCAAATTGCAACAATCTTGGCACTACAAGTGGATGGGTTTTCTACAACAGTTTCACTTGGTAATCAAGTACAAAAAGGGTACAAGTAACAAGGTAGCTAATATTCTTTCTAGACCTCCTATTGTTGCTTCTATTATTTTGAAGAATGCTTCTTTATCTCATGATAGCTATATAGAACAATATGCCATCGATGAAGATTTTAAAGAAGTATATACGAAGCTAGCCCTTGGTGCACATGTAGAGAACTATTGTCTGCAGGGAAAGTTACTTTACCATGTTGGAAAGTTATGTATTCCTACAATTGAACGAGTCCATGTAATACGAGAAGATCATACTTCTCTTGTGTCTAATCATTTTGGGGTAGGAAAAACTATGGCTCATTTGCATAGGTTTTGTTACTGGCCTCAAATGAAAGCAACTGTAATTAAATATGTAAAGGGGTGTGTGATGTGTTCTACTTGTAAGCCCACTAATAGAAAACTGGGGCTATACTCACCACTTCCTGTTCTATCTCGTCCATGGGAAAGTATATCCATGGATTTTGTAGGCGGTTTACCCATGACCAAAGGGGGTCATGATTATTTGTATGTTGTAGTGGATAGGTTCAACAACATGTGTATCTTGATGCCTTATAAAAATCAGATCATTCCTGAGCAGACTGTTACTCTCTTCTTTCAGCATGTTTTGGTTCACTTTGGATTACCCACATCTATTGTCTCAGATCGAGATACTCGATTCCTTGGGGACTTTTGGACAAGCTTGTGGAGAATGATGGACACAAAATTGAAGAGGAGCATTGCTTTCCATCCACAAACTGACGGACAGAGAGAGGTGGTAAACCGAACAATGGTACTTTTGCTTCGAGGCTACTGCTGCAAGCGTCCCAAGGTATTGGATGAACAGATACCCTACGTACATCATGCATACAACCGAGCTTTACATTCATCCACTCAGAGTTCACCTTTTGAGACATGTTTTGGGTACTTACCAAAGGTTCCTTTGGACTTGATGTACGGGAAAGATACCAATATAAATGAAGAACGAACAGAGGACAGAGCATGTAAGTTCATCCAGAGGATTCAACAGATACACCAAGAAGTCACAGAATAGTTGGAGAAAATTCGAGCACAGTATAAAGCTCAACATGACAAGCACAGGGTTGATCATCAGTTCTGGGTTGGAGACCGGGTATGGTTTCACATTAGCAAAGAGAGATTGAAGGGTGAAGGCAAGAAACTCAAGCCCATTCGTTATGGACCCTTAACTATCTTGGAGAAGAGCGGTACCAATGCTTTTTCGTTTGGATCCTCCACCTTATATGCATATATACTCAGTTGTGAACGTTGAGAACTTGAAACTTTTTTAGCCTCCCATGATCATGGATCAAGATGAGGAAGTTTCACTACCATCAGTTGATGAGTCTGCACCTAAGTACTTGGATGAGCTACAATAATATATCATCCTAGATAGGAGGACAAGGACGTCACACAGGGGTGATATTGGTTATCTTCGAGTAGGCTTAAAAGGTACACATCCAAGCAAGGCAAAGTGGATCGAGAAGGACAAACTGAGGGAACTCTTCCCTCACTTACCAGTTGATTGATGAAAGATTTTGGTGGTCCAAAAAGCTCTCATTGGGAAGGCGTGATCCAAAAAGGATCCAGAGAAGACTAAGAATAACTTAGAACTCACAGAGGCAACTCTGAATGCTCAGAATGGCTCCAGCAGACAGAGAAAGGGAAAAAATTCAAAGTTCCCAAAACTCAGTGAAAATGAGATGATTGCGAAGAGCACATCGCAATATTTATAACGATGCAAACGGCTCATCAAAGGGAGTTACGGTTTGAAAGATATTCGCAGTCAAAGTTGCGGTCAAGTAGGGTCGGTCAACAAGGGACATGTCATCATTTGTACTGCTAACGTCAGCAGCTGACAGGGAAGGGTTATGTCATCGTACAGGATGTTGACATCAGCATGCCACATGGCAGCATTGGAGGTTGCCACATGTCACCTTCCATTGGAATTTGCACGGGTCCATGTGGACCAATAGAAAAGTGCCACGTGCCACCCGTAGGAGACACCACGTCGCACCATCCAGAAGCACCATGTGTCAGTACGGAATGACTGGGCAGCAAATCAGTGTACAGGTAGTCATATCAGTGGCCGCCACGTGGCCCAATCATGGGGCAACACATGGAAGCCCAGGAAATGTTTAATGATGACCCATGAACAAAATTTGTTTCAAAAAGGATATGGCAGGTCCGCCAAATCTAGTGGACCACGCCAATATTAGCCAACGATGGAAGTTCGATAAAGGAATCACCAATATATAAACCAACACCCAAAATGGAGTCTGGAGGGTTCAATCCCAGAACCTCCGCCTTACCCAACGCTCTAGTAACTCTGCCATAATCAACGCTCCATCGATGTCGCTTGGTACTATCCGCCAGTTCCATTATTTAAAAATTGCAAATCTACCTAGAGCCAGAAGAGGCGCGATTGTACCGTACGACCACGAGCATAGATTACGAGGCATAATTTGTCATAATTACAGGTTGCAGAGGGCACAGAAATTGAGACAGTGTTTCTCTTGGGCCTGGGAGTGCCAAAGTCGTATCGAAGCGTGGAGACAATCATTTTTGGGTAATTTGACGCCACGAATCCAATGGTGATGTTTTTTTTTTCTAATCTGAGCATTATTTTTGTAGCTTGATTTCTGAATGATGTATATTCATGTATTTGCCAAATTCTTTTGTTGAATTAATGAAAGGGCCTACCCATTTGAGAGCAGGACACGGAGACGTAGTCCACCAGGGATGAACTTCGTTATCAAGTTTTTTGTGTTTAGATATGATGCTTATGTCTCTTCATTTTTAAGTTTTCCCTTCTTTAATGGTGCACTTTAATTTATGCTCATTTAATACAATTCTTTATAAGTCACGATGAAAAGATCCTGGATCACTAGGAGGTCTAAAAATTATATCTGCTCTGGTACTGATTGCAACCTTGAATGGTTGTTGAAGGTCTGGTAGAGCTAGTATTGGTGTGGGGTTGATCTTTTTTTCCAAAGTGTCGAAGGTATTTTTATGTCCACCTCCCCACTAAAAAACCTGTCTCATCTCAATCATTTCATGTTTATGTAAAGGATTAAGATCATCGAGAGCATTAGACTTATCAAGCTCTTTGGTTTTTACAATCATAAGCACAAGGTTCTTACAAGTATGTATAGCTCTTTTCATTTGACCTGCACTGATAAGCGATAGGTTAGCTTCCATCAAGTGAGCTCTAACAATATACTCCACTCCATCTTTTGTGAGATGGTATTTGTTATCTTTCTAAAAGAAGATTGTTTTTTTTTTTCATAAATATAAGGACTCCCTAATACAATACCACAGATATCCAAAGGAACCACATCCAAATCAACCTCATATATCAACTTGGAAGTAATGGAAAACCTCAATCTACATTAACTTGTAACCTGAAGTCTTGCATTATCATGTACCCAACCAAGGGCGTAAGTTTTCTGGTGAGCTGTTGTGGTTAATCCCAATTTCTTTACCATCTCTTCAGATATCAAGTTAACTTGTGAGCCTGGACCAAATAGAGTTTCCACTTTTGTGTGTTTCGTCACTACTCTTAGGTGGAATAATTCACTTCTCCTTTCATCATTTTCAAGAGATGGAATTTGAGAACTTGAACTAGTATGCAAGGAAACTTTACCTTGTAATCCAACTATTGTGATCTTTTCCTCATCACATGAATCGAAACCAAGGTCATGTTGCACAGTAGCAACAATTTTCTATTTCCTTTGGTCACCAAATCACTTCGGTCTTAACTTCGGATGCAGCTTCCAACAATGCTCATCATCGTGCCCATCTTTCTGGAAATAAGTGCAAGATGATTTTCTCCCTCCTTCTTTGTTGTAGTTGTCCTTTTATCTTTTCCTTTGCCTTTCCCTTTGAAATGGTCTTCTAAATGCCTGTGATATTGCTGTACATTATTTCCCCTACTTTCAAGGTAAGTTGCTTGCACACACACCTCATCTAATATTTACTTCAAGGGCTTGTTTCCTAAATTCCTCTGTGAAACTTTGAACACTCTGACCTTTACCCTGTCTTAGATTTTTCCATTCCATCATGGATTTTTGAACATACCCCAGTGGATACAATTGATTTTTCAACACAGATGTAAATTCAAACTATGAAGAAAGGAGTCTACCATTATGCTTACTACCTTTTTGAAGTTTGTTCTCCCACCAAACAAGGGTTGTGCCTTCCAGTCGAAGACAAGCCAACTCGATCTTCGCCTTTTCCTCTTCGATTTGTTGTACACGTCAGTAAACTTCAATTTGTCTGATCCAATTATAAAGCTTATATTCATTAGATTATCCATTATACATGGACAAATTAAATTTCACATCTAGTTTCAACAATGGCTTTTTAGAAGTACTTGGATGAAAACTAGAATGATGAGAATGAGAGGAAGAGGAAGAAGAGCTTCAACTTGAAGATGGTTATGGAGATTGAGGAGGCTCTCCTCAACTTCCATCGTTCACTGAAGCATTATCCTCTTCTTTAGCTTTCTTCTTCTTCTCCTTCTTTGAAACTCTCTTCTCGTAATCTGCATACAATTGGTCTACCATGTTTGACATTTGGTAGAAGATCTTGTGAAAGTTATGCTCATGCTCGACACGCCTCTCTTCATCATCCATTTTCCTTCCTCGAGTTGCACATCCAATCTTTAGGTTGAAAGTCTTTAGTTTTCCTTCACCTATTTTGAGCTCGGCCCTTGTAAGCATTCACACTCGCAATTTAAGTCAAAGAAGACTGCTCCAATACCAACTTGATCCAAGATCTTTTCATCGATGACATTACATAAATTGAATTAAGAGTATGAATCAAATCTTTATGAGCAACATTAATTAAAGAAGGGAGAAATATGGAGAAAAATAAGAGAAATGAGACAATAACACAATAACTTCATAACGGAGTTCGTCCAACATGGACTATGTCTTTGGGCCCTGCTTCAAAGTGGAGAGGCTTTATATTATTCTTAGCAATAAAATTGGCATATATACATCATTATACCTCAAGTCTGGAAATGGGCTTCAAATTTGTTGCCCATATGCAAAAACAGACAACATCGGTAGACTTGTGGGGAGAAAACGTGTAGAAACGACTGTCAAATCGTCTAAATATGACACTGCTCATCCTAGGCCCTCCTGGGCTATTCGCCTCAATTTGTGTGCCACTAGTCTGCAATCATTACCCTTGTACCTGCGTTAGAAAACATGCCCAGACAATAATTGGGTGCGGATCTCTAAACTCTAGCAGAAGTATGATTTTAAATCAAAATTGTTGGTGGGTATTACCAAGACCCACTTCTGGCACGTTGGTTGGAGCACTTGTATTTAAGGCATTTGGTTGGTGGGAGGTTCGGGGGCCAAACCCCGCAATCCCCCATTTGGTATCGTTTGTTATAACATATTTTGTGATATGGTTAATACTATATAATAATAGTATTAACCACCCAAACCTCTGCCATATATAACAATTTTACTCGTCATCTCATGACACGACCGGTGAACAGATTTTTGTGGGGTACAAATGTCGGGATTTTGGTGGATACACCGATTTACGTGGGTCGTTGGCTGGATTTAAATATAGTTGTCGTCGGTTATGGGGTGTAGCCGGATATGGGGATTTTTATATTTTTTTTGTTTGGTCGTTGCCCAGCCCTCATTGGGCGTTTCTGGGGTGCCACGTGGTGCCCTCCCATTCACCAAGTTGGTCCAATCATCTTCCTACGCGTCATTCGGTCAGCAGCTAGCTTTCCTGGTGTTAGGAGGGCACGTGGCAACCTCTGGGTGGTGCCATGTGTCAGTGACCAATTGGCCCAAGTGGCCACCAAATCTGCATGCCACGTGGCAGCCCCTAGAGGTGCCACATTAGCATGACGTCATGCTAACGTCATCTTTGCACATTCAATTGTTGACGTCAGGAGTACAGATGATGACATCACCATTTGACTTTGACTAAAACTTTGACTAGTCATAACTTCTTAGTTCATACTTCTTTTGCGTCATTAGAAAGCTTATAATGAGCACTTCAACTTGGCATTGTTTTTGCTGAGATTTGAGGACTTTGAATTTTTTCCCTTTAAAATCCTCTAAATTAATACCCCTACCCAAACCAACTTAAAATATTAACTTACCTCTTTAATTAATTTAATTAATGAATAATATTCATAAATACACTTAATTTACTATTCATTCACAATTCATTCATATATAAATATTTGAAAATATAAATTATTGTTTTTACTAAATTAAAATTAAAACATAATCTATTACAAATTACTTTCTCCAATCAATATGTTACCATTATTTTTTAATATTGATTTTAAAATGTCGTTGAAAAAATGCTTCTTAAATATCATACTCAACCAATGCACCAAGACAAATTTCTTTAAAAATGATTGTCTCTTCTAATCTTCCTTTGAACTTAAATACTAATGCAATGGAGGCAAGGAGGAATTTAACATATAAAACTAAGAATCTAAACCAAAAATAAGACTAATTAATCCCACTTGTTGGAAAAAAATATAAAAATATAAAGAATATTTATAACAATGTTTATGCCACACATATCCTCGTTGGTTTCAACCCTCCATCCCATCATTTCCTCGTTGGGTTCAACTCTCCATCTAATCATTTCCCAATGATGGTTTCCATTTTCCTCCTACTTGTTGTATAGAGAAAATGAATCACTTATGAAAAAACAAAGAGGCAGGTAAGACCATGGGTGTCTTTTCAGTTACAATACTGCAAGTAGTCAACTTTCAAAATCACGCATCAAAAAAGTGTTGCAAGTAGTCAACTTTTAAAATCACGCATCAAAAAAGTGTTCCAAGTTTCAACATGTTAAAAAAATCAATTTATTTATATATATTAAAATAATATTTAAAAAATTATAAATATGTGTTATATGTGTTTATAAGTTTCAACATGTTAAAAATTTATTTATATATATTAAAATAATATTTTAAAATTAGAAATATGTGTAATTTTATAATAAAGTTATAAATTAACATAATAGAATGCATAATAAATTTTTTAATTAAAATAAGATAATAATGGTTACATTATATTAAAGTTAGTTTTGATTTGTAAAAAAAAAAATTAATAAAATAAACTAATTGGTTTATTTCAATGTGTTGTTTTTATAATAAGGGGTGGTAAGTTCAGAGAATCGTCATTGATTCTGCAGATAAAATGAATTAATCTATGTGTGGGACATAAGGAATTCCTCCAATAATCAAGCTGAAACATATGCCATGTTATAAGGTTTGTACATAGTTATTGACTTATGAATTCACTCATTGATTATGGTGGGAGATTCAAGCGCAATTATTAATCAAATGGTCTTGAAAACCTTTCCAATTGACTACAATCTTACATCTATACTAGCTTGATCTTATTAGGAGGTTGACAATTTTCAAAAGATTATATTTTATCAAGTTATGAGGGACCACAATCAACAAGTAGATTGATTTTCCAATGAGGCTACGACTCTAAAAGAAGGGTGATTAGGAACAAGGAACCACAAGTTACCAACCCATACCTTATTGGAGTGGTTTATCTTTATTTCTTTGAGCACTCATTCTTAGGAAGTGTGGATCGCTTCCTTGGTTGGTCTGGCTCTTTGTTTTGTCATGGGTTCTCATGCATTATATCTCTTAAAAAGCATCAAAATGGGGGAATTTTGGTGGTGATCTTGTGGGTAGGAAGGCTTGTCTTTTAGTTTCTAGTATACAGTTTGTATTTGACCCTAGCCTGATGTCCTCGACTTTGTATTCTCCTAATGGATTACAGGGAGCTACAAGAAATTGGACATGTTCTTTGGAACCATGTGGAGTCAATCTAGTGCAATAGGACTTCCATCTTTTCAAATATTACAAAGGTTCATGATAACAAGCATTAATCCATTTCTCAATTTGCATCAATTAAGGGTATGTTAGTTCAACAAAAACAACAAATAGCTACTCTAGAAGCAGAATGCAACCTACTGAGAAATATGGTTTTTAATTTGAGCAAGGGAGCCCAGTCATGGGCCTCCAATCAAAAAATGTCAGTGAATTCAACCCATGGGGAGTTAAAGGAAGAGGACATCGTGCACCAAATGATTGAAGATACGTAGATTGGGAAGCAAGACTCTATCCCATCAAATGTAGGCCCAGAAGAGGTTGTCAGTTGTCATGTGTTCTACTAAATATCATGTTTTTTAAAGTCAATAGAATTCTAGGCATTTATTTTAGGTTGTATAGCTACAAGAAGCACTGGGACTTTTTGCCAAATGATATACATGTAAGCATTGTATTGGGTATGTGAGGAATTGCTCATTTTGCTTAATTTTTTTTTTAACATGAAGTATGATGTAATCTCATTGTTAGCTTAGCTATAGCTTTATATAATATGAATATCACTGTTTTATTTTAGAAATAATTTTTTTCATATATATATATATATATATATATATATATATATATATATATATATATTAGACAAAAGTTTTTTTTAATTTCTATAGTATTGATGAGATACAAGTTATAAAGTTAAATAATGTAATAAATAGTTTGATATTAAAATTTAATGTAAATATACATAGCACATTTTAAGAAAAAAAATATGACAAATTCTTTCATCCAATGGTATTTTAGGATTTGTACAACATCCATATCACAAGAATTTATTCTTATTTTAATAACGTTGATCTATTTCTTTAAGCTAATTATAAGAGAAACACTTTCAATCTTTTAAATTAATTTAATGATCTATTTAAAATACTTTAATTTTCTTTTATTCTTTATTTGTGTA
>JZKD02S2178211.1:824152-846528 GCA_000966675.3 Picea glauca | reverse complement strand
TGTGTTGTCGAACACCTTCAGATTGTTCATCTCAAACACGGGTCGTCGCATTAGCCTGTTCACGAAATCTCCAATCCTTAATTGTTCATTGTCGTACATGCCATGTTCGCACTTCTATGTATGCAATTACTAGTCTTTAATGCTAACAACGCATCATGCAACAGCTATCGAAATTGTCATTAATGAGCGAAAGTATCAAGAAGATCTCCCATTCACATGCATTGGACCAAGATTTGCGCAGGGTTATATTATCCCTTCCAACTCTTCATTTCAAACATCGTCTAGAGCAAACCAATGTTCTCCCAAACTTATGGCAGCAGCTCGACAACATTTTTGTGGAGATATAGTGAATATCTCTGGACGTGAGGACCAGAACTTCCAGTGGTCCAGGGAAAACTCTTACTATTCATCTCGTTCCGCCCAGAATGAAGTGATTTGGACCTCTGGAATCGCTCATGTAGGCTGCGTCCCTGAGGTTTTTGACTATAAGCAGGTGGTCTCTTGGTGCGCCAAAAAATATATTTCAAGCCAAATTATTATTCCACTGCGTGACCATTATCCTGTTTCTTTGTCACCTCGGGTCTTCCGTGAGATGTTAAGATTGTTGAAGCCAACATTGACCTTCAAAGGACAAGACTGCAAATAGTTCCTAGAAAAACATGATAATAGGTTGGACCTCTTACTCGAGCTCCTCGAAGACCCGACAACAGTTCCTGAAGATATCACAAAGTTGCAAGTAAGTTCCTTTAGAAATCCATTGCTGGAAATTGCTTGGTTGTTTACAAGAATAACGGGACAGGAATCCATGACAAGCATTTCTCGTATAGTTATTTATATTTTGTACTTCACAGTCAAGGAACAATTCATTTTCGATTGGGGGAAGCTAATTTCCATTTAAATATGTTCCCAACTGTCACAATTCAAAGAATCGAATAAATTTTATATGTCATCCTACTTGATTTTCACAATAGTGCATTGTTGTTCGTTTCCAAAACTGTCTCTATCTAAGAAAATAAACTATGAATTCGACCCAGTAACATTCTGGTACCGGGCCTTGTGGAGGCACAAGGACTCCCATTGTTTTTATGAGGTTTTTAATGACTTTGTCTCAGTTTTCAAAGATTTATTGTTAGGAAAGGATGCTCCTCGGATGTTTGTCCAGGCAACCAAGTTTTTGGACAGGAAGGGGACACTTGAACGAAAGGAAAATTACAGTGTAATAATGATCTTTTGCTCCAAGGAAAATCTTGCTTTCCTTCTATGTCACATTACGAACAAGATGTTTGTTACAGAAATAACAAGGAAATACAACCACTAGTTGCATTTTTTCCATGGCAAGAGAAAAAAACAGTCCATTCCTCTGCCCTAGAAAGTCAGGGACTTCGTGTGCAGAAACATCAACAAGATTGACGAATTCGTAGGCCATTTCAAGAACTTGAACCTAAAATATGTTGAAAGGCTAAAAGGGTTTGACCCTGATAGGATTTTTCGAGAACATTTACTATCAGTTGGCTTTAGCATCTCTTTTATCCATAGACACCTGATTGAAGACAGAGACAGTGACGACAAAACTCTTGCTTCTGACAATTGTGACATAGAGACATTGCAAAGCGCAACTGGATTGTACAGACAAAAGGGAAAAGGATCCAGTGAGAAGAGTGTCCAGTCCCCGTCCAACACTCCCAAGAGCACGACATCATGGAGCATCACTTCAATGGCCCACCCTAGTAAGAAAGAAACCCATAAATCTTCAAACAGAGGAGGAGATAAGAACCCTCCTCACAGAAAAATTGATAGTTCTCACAAGCTTCCCCTGACGAAGAAGATAAAAAACATTGTAGGGTAGGCGGAAGAACTCGAAATTGAAAGTGAGCACATGCAACTTGAAACTATTTTGGATGCCCTGTTGCACAAAGTTGACCCGCTCGTGGACGCAATGCACCATAGCTCCACAATGGAAATAGCTCAAACCAAAATTTTTGATGAAGATGAATCCTTCGTATTCCAGAGCGTTGTTTTTTACAACCAATCTAAAAATTTAATCATTGAAAAGAGAGATGTAACAAATACGAAAGGCAGATCTCATACAAAGATTAACTTTAGGAAAATGCATTTGTGCCAAGTCTCTTGATTTCACCGCGCAACCGTTGATGCTCTTGATGATTCCATTGGAGGAATTGAAGCAGAGAATGCCAGACTAAACTGTCGGATCAAAGAATTGGAGGAGGCTTTCATTGCTACCCCACTGTTTGTCAGTCCTTTAGAAAAAACCGTGCTTGCTACCCCTGCAACCAAGTTAAAAGGATCCTCCATCCTCCTCACATCCTGTAGAGCCTTTGTAGAGAAGAACATCAAGAAAATAATGCAGCTAATTACTGAAGCCTGGGAAACATCACAAAATATAGCTTCCCTTCGAAAGAAGGCAAATGATTTGCACGGACATTTGCAGACGAATTTAAAAAATGAAGAACGTTTCTATGAACAGATGGTGACCCCTTTTTCCAACCATGCCATCAATAGCTCAGATCTGAAAAGGAGACAAGAGGATCACCCCTCCCCAAAGCGGATCAAACAATTAAAAGCATGCTGGCAAAAGAAAGTTAAAAACCTACAGCTCATTGTCGAATCATGTGAACAAGCCATATCAGAGAAAGAAGAATTATTTAGAAACCTGAACCAAATAGACTTAGCTGAAAGTACCAACGAGATTAAAGACCCAAATTTAATCCTCAAATCCTTGTCCTTGACCAAACAAGCCTTCGATGAACAACTTGATATTTTAAAGGAGTTGTCTTTATAAAAGTTTTACAACATCCTTGAATATGGTGAAGATGATGTTGAGAACTGGCTAGTGGACTATTTGGCACACAATGAAGAAATTGAACAGGCTCTGCATAGTATTTCTGTGGATCTAAGGAAATTAGAAAACGAGTTTTTCGACATAGAAATTCGAGATGAAATCAATGTGGCCCCCATGAGAAGCTACATTGAAGAATGGTTCCAACGAAGAATGGACAAGCTCATCGACGAAGGGCAACAATCGGTTGGCACAATTCTAGTGATCATCGACGACAGCAACAAAAACGCATCAGCTTCATAGTAAGTCTATACTGATCACATCTTGCTTTCTTTATCAATCCAGTTATTCTACTTCTTTAAATAGAAATCTCTAACCAAAGACTCATAACTTCCAATTTCTTCTTTTCAGGTCTTCCTCTCTACTAACGCGCACTTCTTCTTTCTACAGTCCTATTTCTTGTACTTATTTCTTTTATGGTTTGCGAGAGCCCCAATCCCAGTCTATATGACAAAACACATTTAAATTTCCAGAAATATGGAACAGATTCCAGAAATATGTAACAAACATTATTAATTTTTGATAAATTTCAAAGAAAACTAATTTGGGAATGCTAAAAAAAAATTCATTCTACTATGTTGGATGTCAGGAAATTGTGTTAAATATGGAACATATTCCATAAATATGTAACAACCATTATTAATTTTTGATAAATTTCAAAGAAAACTAATTCGAGAATGCTAAAAAAAATTCCCTTCAACTATGTTGGATGTCAAGAAATTGTGTTTATTATATTTGAATGCTTAATGTGTGTGATTCCTAGTCCTTTTTTCTAGGAACCTTTATTGCAAGTCATTGAGACAGAAATTTTCTAAATCCCATGTTTGAACTATACACACCCCAAGAAAAAACTGCCTCATTCACATATTAACCTTGGGGTCATCTACCAGCCCAATGTCTTGTGGTTGGCCTGTGACACACTGCCACGAGTCATCCTCTGCATGGATACCACCTGTACTTCAAGCTGCTTCCCACGTGTCTCTGCTCAGTCCCGCCATAGCAGTGCATTTATTCCCATTCCAAACTGACAGGGACTACGCTGCCATGCAACACTTGTTTATATAGTATTATAGATTATCTTTCTATATTGATATATCTTTATGTTAAGATCTTATTTCCATTAATATTTGTTCTTTTATATTCTAAATATTTATTTAAAAATTCTTCTTTTTTTTCAAAGTAGGAAAAGCGTATAATACTCAGGGTTATTGGCCTAGTTTTTGTTAATACAATATCAAGACCTCAATGTCAATAACATCATCATGTGTAGACAAAACTTGGTCACCATAAATAACTCTTTGGTTGTTTGTAAGGGGTAGACTTCCACTCATGCCAAATGCCTATGGGGTTTGGGTCGTTAATTTGTTTTCTTGGATCCAAAGAAGATGAACTTTTAGCCAATCAAAAGTAGATTTAGATCATACTCCAGGACAACAAAGGATAAGTTCAACTCTTCTCTATATCTTTAAGATAACCAATATCCCATATTGATTATTGTTGAGGCTCTTAAGAAAAAGATTAAATACTATTAAGAAGCATCATACCTTTACCCAAAAATTTGAAATATAATAATGAAAGTTAAATATAACTTCTTATTAATAAATTTTGTCGTAGTTTAAACGTTCTACGAAATGACTATTTTACGACGATATTATTTGGGGACATTTGCCCAAAATCCGATGAGAAATTGTTAGATCCACAGATTTGAGTGATTATTTATGTGTAATCCAATATCCCCAAGGGGTTTTCAGCATGTTGAATCCATTTCTACATTCAGAAATGGATTTTAAACAACAAAAAAATATTAATTTCATGTAAATTTATATCGTTGGATTCCGACAAAAAAAATCATTTCGTAAAATAGTTAGACAACGCCATAAAATTTTGTGTATAATATATATATATTGTATGAGGATATTTTGAGAATTATTTTATTTTTTGGGGGGGGTATGGAAAGGGTTGGGTATAAGTTTTGGGCATTGGCTAAATGTTCTATCTTTTGGGTTTTTTGGCCGGAATCTGGCAATGTAAATTTGGACAAAATTGTTATTTTTTGTTGTTTAAATTGCATTTACGAATGCATAAATGGATTCAACGTGCTGAAAAAATCCTGGGACACTCTGATTATACTAACTTAGCCCCTCAAATCTGTAGATCCAACAATTCCTCACTAGATTTTGGGCAAAATCAAACAGAAAAAATCACCAAAAATAAGTTAAAAGGTAGAACGTTTAAACTACGCTTAAGTTTTGGATATAGGTAAAGCGTTAGGCATAAGTTGTTGAAAGGGTGCAACTTTTGGGAAGGGTTGGGTGTAAGTTTTGTACGATTTGGATAAAATAAATATTCTTCACACGTTAAAGTACAAATCTTTGGGGACGTGTTATTTTTGGGGACATGTCTATCCTAATGTGTTTATTTGATTCTTTATTATTTGGATTTTGGATGTGAAAGGTATCAAGGTTAATATATTAAAATTTTGAATTTATATAATATATCCAAATTTGGGGAACTTTTTATAATTTTTATTGGATAAGTTTAAATGATGAAGTTTGGTTTTATATTAATATAATACATACAATTACTTTGAAATGGAATGGAAATGAAATTTTATATATTTTAAATTTATATTTTTTATTTTTATAACTCATCTTTTGGGAGAGGTGGAGGTGAATAAATGTATATAAATGCACACTTATGTTCTAGGAGGGTGGGATAAAGATATACATTTACAAGAATGCACACCTTCACATCTTAGGTGGTGAGTGGAAAATTAAAGGTGTGCATTTGTGTACAGGGGAGGTGGAGGTGTGGTGGGGCAGTAAAGGTGTTTATTTGTGTATATACAAATGTACATTTTCTTGTCCCCTTCTACACAAATTTAAATCTGCATTTCCCATGCCCATCATCATGATGTGTTGAATATGTGTATTTGTGTACACCTTAACTCACCTAGCCTTCCATGGAAGAAGATGTGCATTTGTGTACATCTTATAGCCTTTGATGGAAGGGGATGTGCATTTGTGTACACCTTCACTCACCCACCCCTTTAGAAATCATAGAGTTGTGCATTTGTGTACATACAAATCCACAACTTTACTCCCAACCATACACCTTCCTAGTGGGTGAAAGTGTGGATTTGTGTCAATGACACCTTTTTGAGGGGGTGAAGGTGTGTGTTGAGTGTACACACATGCACATTCCCTCTCCGTAAAGGTTTGTGGTGGGGGTGAAGGTACACAAAAATGCATACCTTCACCCTCCACCACCCCACCCTTTAGGACGTGAAGGTATTGCATTTTTATAGATTATGTGTATTTGTGTAGGGGTAGAAGATGAGTGTGTTCATATGTTATCAATTTTCTATAAAATAACACCTCTTTGCAACTCAAAGGTCTTAATATTTTGGTTGCAAGGATACCAATTATCAAGGCCATGGGTTTCAAAGAAGTTGCACTTTTGATCTTGAAAAAAAAAAGGGGTGTTACATCAAGCACCTCTTTTCAATTCCAAGGTTGACTTAAGATTTTGGTTGCAATAATACGAGTTGTTAAGGCCATGGTTTCAAAGAAGTTGTATTTTTGATCTCAAAATACAAAAGGGGTGTTATTGTTGGCACCACTTTTCAATTCGGGGATTGATTTTAAGGTTTTTGTTGGCAACATTACAAGGTTGTTAAGGCCATGGTTGCAAAAGGTTGTAATTTAAATCCTGGAAAAAAAGGTGCTACCAACAACACCACTTTTTGAAATGAAGGTTGATTTTGATGTTTTTAACCCATAGATATGGGTTTTTAGGGATATAGTTCTCGTTTTGAGCTCATGGTTCTCATCAAGTCGGTAACTATGTTTACTCCAAAAGTATTTACGACATGTTTGGGGGTGATTCATGAGATTCAGAGTACATGGTGTATGTTCATCCCTTGAATGGTTCCTGATGGATTTGTACAATGGAGATGGATTACTTAGCGGTTGCTTAACCTTAGGGCATAAGATATATCTTAACAACTCTAGTGACATTCTACATGATGGCCACATGGAGATGGTTGTTTGCTTGGGGAATGTCCTACTTAGGAGGAGGAGTGTTTTGCATTTTGAGGAGGGCATTGGGCCCTAGATAGAACATGGTAGAGTGGATACTTAGATTTGTCTAAGGGATATGTTGGGTGTTTTGATCCATGCTTGCACGCATCCTTCTTAACACTAGGGAGTTTAGATCTAGGGTCCATCCAAAGTTTTCCAACAAAAACCCCAGAGCACCATCATATCAATCCTCGACCAACGCCAATGAAGGTCTCACCCGAGATACAGAGAGAATAACAAAGACCATAAGGTATCATGACATGGATGAAGGCTAAACACACAAATATTCATAGGGATTGGCACCCATGCGACTCATATCTAACAAATTATTAGGACTAAGAAGTAAAACAATACACACGCATATTCAATTCATACATTATAGACATAGAATGGATCAGAACTATCACATATTTATTACTAGAATCAATACATCAAAACAGAGGTATACATTACGCAGAATACATACATATGACAGTCATAGAACTTCATATCTTCCCTATATAAATCCTCAGAATTACAACACACTATGTAATGCACATTTTCTCAAAACTCAAACATATAACAGACACAAAAGTATATTCAAAAGCATTACAATATTACAACAGGCTCAAAGCGAGCTTAATACTAAGGAATCAATGAATCTCTTCTCCTCAACATCTAGCTAGCCTCATTTTTTATATTACTGCTTCCTTTTATAGCTTTTTCTACTTGGGAGCATTGTCTCTTTCTACTATACTCCACTCACCCGACTGACAAAACTCCCTTGCATGCTTCTGGCACCTACCTGCAGTCCACATAACCTTCAAGAATCAGGGAAATATTAACTACGCTGCCAACTCATCTTTTGTCAGCTCCACGATCCCTTATGTTGTTGGCAGTAATCATTCGAGAGGATTTCTCGATGATTATTTTCTTAATTCTAGTGTGTGTCTTCTTGATTTTGTGTGCACATCAAAATTGGGATTGATGTGCGTTCAATAATATTTTAGGCCTATTGTGCACTGTCAAAACTCGGTCCGATGCACACTCTTTGTCATTCCTCGTGCATTCCTTAGGCGTGCTTAAAACTATGGAATGTACGTGCGCCCAAAACTAAATCCAAAACTTTGGGTATCAATAGGCCCCCACCACTATTATTTGACTCATCCTCGAGCCAACTGCTTTAGGGAAGGACCTCTATAACAAAGGACATAGTGCTTTTGAGTTCTTGCATGAACTCATGAAATTGACACTCTAGCTCAGTAAAATGGTCCTGAATTGTCTGTGTAAGTTGGATCACCGCATCTATGTCTGCAACTGTGACTTGAGATTTTGTGAGGTCTGTGTTTTGGAGTTGCTTGATGAGAAGGCCAACAACAACTAACACGTCAGAGAGTTGAGTGAACAAGGTCAAGGCCTTATCATCTTTGACAGAGATCATATCAAACATGTTCTATTGCTCGACCCATGCTACATTGGTCTCCTTTGTTCTTGTTGGGATAGCCTGCATCTCAGTGGCACGCTCCTTGGGAGGCAACAAAGATAGGTCTCGTTTATGTTGTGCAACCTCTATTTCGGTCGCGCGAATTGCAATTGTAAATGCTTCCGGCGGGGTTTGGAGGTGAGTCCACAGGGTCAAGCCATAGTCAACCGGTTTGGAGAATGCTTCCACCCAACATTGACCAATGTGGAGAGTCACTTGGGCTAACTTAATCGGTGTCGGTAGTTGTGAGGCGGGTGGATCGGTGGTAAGCATTGGTTGACAAAAGGCGGTGAGTTGCGAGTCGAGATGTTGCAAGTGAGCCTTTACTGTTGAGAGCTTAAATCCTGGAGGAATGTTGCAGCTGTGAGCATAAGTTGTAGGAATCATGGCATATAAACTATCTACATCCCCAACTAGGTCAGTGAACATTGTAGGACCTCGGCGTACTGGGCCTGAGTGATTATGATTGTTGCCCTTTCGGTTTCATACTTCTTTTGTGATACTTGATGCTCCTAAATTTATTTTTGATATTGCTCGTGCATCTAGTTGTGCACAACGGTGCCAACTTAATSTTGAAGTTGTAATTGTGCATGGGATTGTCCAAGCTRGTCATTACRCTCGTCCAATTCAGAGAGCAGGGTGGCAACACAATCTTGTATGAGAGGAGTGGGGATGGGTTTTAAGGGAATACCACCACGATTGGCATCGATTGTAAGTAATGTTGGGGGTCCACTTAAAGGAGTCGAGAAGAGGCAATGGAATTATGGTTGGAAGCCAATGACCGTATATTATTGTCTGGTATTGGTGTTGCACCCCCAACTGCCAAAAAAAATGGTCGGCGTTGCACATAGCTTTAAAATGCAGTTATTGTTGCAACAACAATTGGCATTTTAAATCGTTTATTAATGTTGTGACCCCCGACATCATTTGGGAAATCCCTGGCTGAGTGGGGGGATTGGAATTGTGGATGGAGGAGTCGGTACGTTGTCGCTTGGCCCCCACTGGGGTCGACTGAACTTGCGGTTGCACAAGAGGGGGATCACAAGGGCGCTTGTTGGGCACATCATTATGGGAACCCCTATTGTGGGCGATCATGTGATGAGTCTATGGTTGCACGACTTCGGCCTTCTTTCGATCCTGATTGTGCTTAGTGCGCGTCTCCAACATCATATTGTCCTCAGCTGGAAGTGGTTGGAGATGTGCGGGCCATTCGACCATGCCTTGCTGGATGTCATCCTCAGTAATACAGAAAGGAAGGAGTGTAATTGCAACGCCCTAGTCATCACTGGGATAGATGCAAACATTATGTAAAGTACATTCAAATAGAAGGTAACCATCATACATGTCCACGAGGGTACGCGAAATTTGTTCTGCGACACGATTGCCTGGATGAGTTGTTGGTACCATTCCTGGAACAGGTCATTGTGAGAATTTTGGGTGCGAGGATCCTTTCTCTCATGTAGTCGCAAGAAACAGGGAGCTTCAAGGGAATGTCGGCTTCCGATAGTTCATTCAAACCCTCGAGGAGGTTGCTAGAGCACCATAGCAAGCAACAATAAAATCCGATTGTAATGAAACTTTTTTCCAGAATTATGGGCATCTAGGAAGTCATCTATGAGTTCCTTCAGCACATATCAAGCCCATGCCATTTGAATCCCGACAACGCACCATTTAGCTGCAACAACGACCCCAAATGGGCACTCTTCCTTGGTACAGTTGCATAGGATTTTGCAGGCTATGAGTTGAGTAGAAAAGCGAACTGGTTGGGCATTGATTTCTGAAATAATTATTTCACGCCGACCACGATGGTTACTGTATGTACCATAGATTTCTTATTGGGAAATATCCTTATCCGTTAGGGATTTCTCTGGATCCTCACCCTGCATGGGTAGGCTTGTCACATGATGGATTGCAGCTTCATCGACAAGATACTACCTCCCATCCAGAAGTACACGCCATGTATTCAGGTGAGTAACAGGCGGACACACATGGTGACGATCCCGCTATGCCCAAAGTGAGGACAATCCATTAGGGGGAGGATGCTCGCCTATTGGAGGGGATGGTCCCACTCTTATGTGAGTGTTAATGGATTTTCTTCTGCGTTGCAGACGGTACAGGAATAATGGTGGAAGGCCAAGGTGGGGAACTGCTTGGGGTCGTGAACATCGTAATCGATAAATTAGACATCATGTACCCTCCTTGTTTGGGAACGTGTGAACATCACATGCCAAGGTAATTCCAGTTCTTTTGGTTGTCGGTTGACGACAACCCTAGATCTATTTTTTCCATGTGGTCTACTTGATGAGGCCATGTAAATTACTTTATTTGGCACCTAAAAAACCTATGGTTAAGGACAGAGGTGGATAGTTCTTTTTCACTATTCTGCTACTATGCTCGTTCAACTAAGATGAAGGGCCTTCTTATAGATGGAGGATGGTACATACATATCTCATTAGTATTATTTGGAAAAAGTGGAAATTTAACAAGTGAGTACTGCGGGACAGTTGGGCGGTGTGCCAGAAGTAACCACCATCGACATCCAACGTATTGACCTGTACCGTATTCTGGAAATCACATCATCTTTTTAACTGAGTGGAGGTTGCGTGATTTGTTACTGTCATCATTTGTGATCTCTTAATCCTATCACCCCTTAGGTAGTAAATGGTAGTGATGACCAAGTTAATCGCAACACGTCTGGGTGCTTTGGGAAAGGTCGTAGCATCTATTGTCGATGCCCATGTGGATGATATGTTGTGCAGGTACTCCATAACAAAAACATCATCATCTTGATGTGTGAGAATTATGGGACCACGGGGCCCAAAGTGTGATAGGGACATATTCACACATGCGCACATGTGAGCCATCGGGGTGGGGCACCGCGCATGTTTCCTACGCCTCCTTGCACAGGTGTCGATCAACTACAAAAATGCAACAACCCTAGGTAGGCCACAACATCTCTTCACTCGTAACCATCTTATCTGTTTTATTTCTCGAGTATCGTTGATTATGTAATTCTTGTAGACTTCATTTGTTTGGTCAATGCGGTTAGAGGTTTTAGGATGAGTCGAAGATTTTGCATCTAGCATGGAGATTGTAGCATAATCCTTCCCCTATGCATTCGAGTAATTGTGAGGTGTGATGAAAACCCTAGGTTCCAGGAGAGAAATCTTCCTTCGAATCCTCATTTTTGGCTTGAGTAAGTATATGTGGCATGTCTGAGGTGGATGCATGGTCATCCACTTTCATTTGCATGAACACATATCTTGACGAATGTATATATCAGTCCTGAAACTTTCCCACATGTATATATCGGTTTACCTATCACCTTCCAAGATTTCTTTGGAAAAATATTCATGTCAAACCTCATATCCAACATGACTCCATCCATGTCATATCCATTAATCTTTGATGTCATCTTAACTTCTCAGCCAGTGCACTTTTGCTTGTTGACCTGACATACATCTCTTTCTGGAAGTGGAGTGGATATGGTAACCTCCACTCCTTGTTCTTTCATGAAAATAGATAACATCTAAGTTAGCTTACTTGCTTCTTTTGGATCATTCAATAATTGTAAGCAATAGCGCAATAAAGGACTTACATGGTCTTCAGGTTCTTCCTTGCAACCCAATTCATGTAAGACTTTCGTGCGCACTGCGCATTGCAATTCCTCTTAGCATTGTTCTTCATATGGATTTTGCTTAGCACGTCGCAACTCAATCTATCTGCGAGCCTCCTCTATTGACTGCTATGTCACACATTGGACTTCTTTGCGCATGTGAGCCTCCTCCAATGATCTTTGCATCACCCGTTTTAATTATTCAAGCGCGCGAGCCTCTTCCAGTGGCCTTTGCATCACATGTTGTACTTCTCCGTGTATCCGAGCTTCTTCCAACAACCTTTGTGTCATCCTTTGTACTTCTTCTTGGATCCGAGCCTCCTCGAGTGACCTCTGAGTTGCACACTCTTTCTGCTTCTAGTGCTCTTTGCGCATCACGCAAAAACTGCTTTTGTTGGGTAGCATCAAAATTTGGAGGGGGTTGGGGTGCCTTACTTATCTTTTTGTCTGCATTTTATCCTGATCCTTCACCATGCTCGAAGTATTCTCATGTCTTTTCCACTCCTCGGGTTACTACCCAGACATCAGGCTCCTCATTCTTCTACTTATTCTTATGCAGCTCCACATCCACCATGTTACAATTGGTCTTCTTATCCTCTCACTTCTTCGATAATTCAGGACAGTCTTCGGTGACATGCTCGGGACTATAACAATATGCACAGAGTACATGTGATTTGGTACAAAATCGTGAGGCATGACCAATCTCACTACAATCATTGCAATTAAAACAAGTGGAGGGTCTACCTCCCCCTTCGCCATATCCTCGGTCCCGATCATGCCCATATCCCCCCAGGGACCTCCCTGGTATCCGCCTCTTTCTGCACCACTACGCTCACCACTTTTCTTATCCTTTTGTACCCTATAATGCATCACGAGTATTATCTTACATTAACTAGAGTGAGTGACAATTATTGATAGCATGCCCGACGGATTTACAGAACTCGCGGAATGGAATGTGAGTCATCATTTGGTACTTCTACAATGTTTGGCAATGAGGTGGCACATGGCCCCACTATCTACATATTTCACACCATTCCATATGCCCAGATGGAATGGAGTGGGTGCTCTTGTTGCCATATAAGTTGGCAGGACAAGGTATTCATCTCTCTGATGCCCTTTTGAGTGACAGGTGGTACACCACACATGCTTGCATATGACCTTTGTCTTGGCCATATCCCACAGTTGCATTGTCAAGTTGGCCAATTGTGACAGCACCTGTGCCAAACCTATCGTTGTCTCCGCCCCTCTCGACGTAGCTTCTAAACGAATGACAATTTCTACTGCCTCCGCTTGAGTTGTCACTTTCTCATGGGTGTGCGGAACTCGGATATGGGGTAGCAACCTTGCAATAAACCATTCCCTATGTTGCACGTCCTGGATTAGGAACGTCAACCTATCCAACAAAATTTTAAACCTTTGATCATAATCCCATATGATCTCACCTTCCTTCTGATTAATCTCTTTTATCTCTGTGATACATTAGGATTCTGACTTAGGTTTCTGGAACTCCCTAAGTAGATCCTACTTAATCTTGGTCAAGGACCTCGCCTGTCCCGCTGGCGTAGTAGCCTTATACTTCATATACCACATCAAGGCTCTATCCCTTGACGTGATCTCTAGCTACGCAATTTTGGTTGCTTCGTCTGTGATTCTCTTCACATACCAAATTGCTTCACATGTAAACCAATGTTTCTCTGCATCATCCTTACCCGTTCCGTGGACATGAGTAGTCTCAGTGTACTGTCCTGATTCATCGTCCTCAAATTTGAGCTAGTTCCTCTTCTATGACTGCTAGGGGCTTGATTTTTCCACACCACTATTCCTTTGGGTAAAGTATTGTTGACTTCACCTTCTTCTTCACTATCTCTTTGCTTCTATCTTCTTCTGCTCTCTCGTCTACTCCAATATCTTTAGTATCTATTGTGTTTTCTTCTTGATTAAAAATGTGCAAGGGGGGTGGTACAAAGGGGGGGGTAAGTCCATCTTCTTTTGAAATTTATCACGAGGTGACCCATAGAGTTGTCTACTTGTAGTCGCGCAAGACCACATACTATTGTCAACTCATCTCCCCCACCACTAGGGGAGTCTCCATCTTCCTCTTCTTATGACGCACCAACACCCTGGGCTCTACCTTCATGTCCTAATTGCGCACCACAAATGCGGCTTGGTATTCTGGTCCTATTTGTGCACCGAAAATGTGTGCTCTGTCTTCTGGTCCTATCTGCACACCAAAAATGTGCACTCTGTCTTCCGATCTGACCTACACACTACCATCTTGCACAATATCTTCCTCTCTGAACAATGCACTACTACTCCATGCGACATCTTTTCTTCTTATCAACGCACCATCGTTCTACACTTCATATTTATCTAATTTTGCGGCACTCCGCAACAACCAAGGGGTGAAGACTTCGTCACCTAGGTACGCACTAGTGTCACTACTCATATCCCTACTGGACACCATATCCTCTATGTCACACCTCTTTGTAGGCTTATCCTCATCTGTGCTCCACTTTGGCACAACAAACTCTTCCATACTACTACCTGGTGAGGTCCCTTTCTCTTCATCTTGAACCTGACCCCTCGTCACGTGACCCTGGCTAACTCTTTTCCACTTTTCTTCTTATTTCAACTCTTCATGTGTCCCTCTCGGCTCTTTTTCTCCTCTGCTCCTCTAGGTCCATTCTATACCTCACCTCATTTCAAAAAAATTTGGATCCATCTTCTCTTCAAATTTTCCTCGTCTTTGCAACACCACCCCCCCCACCCCCCGCACTAGGGGACTTTATTAAACCATTCCATGCACATCAATCCTTTCTCCACAAACAATATTTTTATCCAAAGTGGAATTTCTTCCAGCATCCACTTTCTCAGTCCTTCTGCAAACTTTCTTTCATCTTTGTTGAAAGAATCGGTGTATTCCACGGTGAATTCAACAATGTAGCCTTCTTTTACTCGAGAAAACTAGAAGTGAATGGCCCGAGTCCACTTATTATCCAACACTTTCAATTCTTCAAGCTTGGATTGATCCCAGACCACTTGTTCCCACGACCACATGGGAGAATTGGTAGAAGTTTTCCTTTTTAGCCATTCAAACAATAAACAAGGAAACTCAACAAAGAAAATCTCATGCATATCCTTGTACAAATACATATCCTTCCATTGGTTGACATGCACCCTTAGTCCCTGGGTTTCTCATAGGGAAAACTTATGCTCTTTTGCAGTCAACTAGTCTTGAATCTCCTCTTAAGATGGATGCCACCTCATCTCTTTCCTTCATCATTCTTGACAAGACCACAAGGTCCCGACAATAGAACCATTTGTTGTGCGTTTTGATCCACGCTTGCGTGCATTCTCCTTAACGCTAGGGAGTTTAGACCTAAGGTTCGTCTAGATTTGTCCAACAAGAACCCCATAGCACTGGCATATCAATCCTCGACCAAGGTTGAGGAAGGTCTCACCCGAGATGCATAGAGGATCATAAAGACCATAAGGTCTCATGACAGGGATGGAGACTAAACACATAAGAGAATTGGTAGTAGTTTGCCTTTTTATCCATTCAAACAATAAACAAGGAAATTCAATAGAGAAAAGCTCATGCATATTTGTGTACAAATATCTATCCTTCCATTGGTTGACATTCATCCTCAGTCCCTGGGTTTCTCGCAGGCAAAAATCATGCTCTTTTGCAGTTAACCAGTCTTGAATCTCCTCCCGAGAGGGATGCCACCTCATCCCTTACCTTCATCATTCTCGAAAATATTTTCAGGTCCCGACAACGAAACCATTTGTTGGGTGTTTTGATCCATGCTTGCACGTGTCCTTATTAACGTTGGGGAGTTTATACCTAGGGTTCATCCAAAGTTGTCCAACAAAACCCCAGAGCACCAACATATCAATCCTCGACCAAGGCTTAGGAAGCTCTCACCCGTGATGCAGAGAGGATCATAGAGACCATAAGGTCTCGTGACAGGGATGAAGGCTAAACACATGAAGATTCATCAGGATTGGCACCCATGTGACTCATATATGACAAATTATTAGGACTAAGAAGTAAAACAATACACACACATATTCAACTCATACATGAATGACACATAATGGATCATAACTATCACATATTTACTACTAGAATCAATCCATCACAACATAGGTCTACATTGCGAAAAATAGATACATATGACAACCATAGAACTTCGTATCTTCCCTATATAAATCCTTAGAATTACAACACACTGTGCAATGCGCCTTTTCTCAAAATTTATACATTTAACATACATAGAAGTATATTAAAAAACATCACAATATTACAACAGGCTCGGAGTGAGATCAATACTACGTACTCAATGAATCTCTTCTCCTCAACACATAGCTATCCTCATTTATGATATTATTGATTCCTTTTATAGCTTTTTTTGCTCAAGAGCATTGTCTCTTTAAGATCTGCTCTACTCGCTCGACTGGAAAAATTGCCTCGCATGCTTTTGACACCTATCTGCATTCCACATAACCTTCAGGAAAATGATTATTGCTAACAACACATGGGATCATGGAGCTGACAAAATATGAGCTGGTAGGGCAGTTAATATTGCTCCAAGAGGATTTCCCAGTGATTCTTTTCTTGATTCCGGTGTGCGTCTTCTTGATTTTGGGTGCATATCAAAACTAGGATCGAAGCGCGTTCAATAATATTTTAGTCACGTTGTGCACTTTCAAAACTCAGTTTGGTGCACACTCTTTGTCATTCCTCCCACATTTCCTTAGGCACGTGTAAAACTATGGAATGAGCGTGCACAACTTCATTTGTGTGTGTGCGCAAAATTGAACCCAAAACTTTGGGTGCCAACAAGATACCTGGGTTGCAACAATGTTCATGTAGGGGGAGTGGACCTAGTGGAGTACATGGCTTAGGAGGATTGTTGGAGTCTTTGGAGGCTTGTAGGTGGAGCATTGGATACACCTCATGGAGCACCCTTGCATTTGGAACCTTACTTGTGGATAACATCACCTTACAACTTGACATGTGTACTCTTAGAGTTTAGCACTCCACATGTGTTATTGTAGGTTACTTGTAAGGGAATTGTCCCACATATGTATTGTTGGCCTCCATTGTCTCTGATATATATAGAGGGAGGAGATGATTCTCTCATCATCATCATTGTACTCTTCTCTTTGTGTTTGTCTTCTTGGAGTGAATTGTTGGGGTTTGTGAAGAAACCCTAGAATAAGTTATGAAAGGGAAAGAGGATGTCTTTGCAGGGAGCTTGCTCTTGTGAGCTACTAGGGTTTATTCTTGTGAAGAAGACATTGGAGATGATGGTCTTTCATTCATTCATTCTTGTGTAGAGATTTTAGCAAGGGGAGCACACCACTTCTCCTCTCTCTTTCTTGGTTCTTCTTGTGTACTTGAATTGTCTCTCTTTTGGAGTTGCTAGGATTTAATAAGCTTGTAGGATCATCTTGAAGAATAGGGTTAGGGTTTCATCCCTTGGAGACCTAGAGATTAGGGTTTTGAGATGAAACCCTAATATGTACTTGTTGAAGAGAGAAAGAAGAGGAGATAACTTTCCTTTGAGGATATGCTTGTGTGATGCATGCTTGTTGGATATCCTTAATTGAGCTAGGGTTTTCATTTTTTTCCTTGGCTAGGGTTTTGGATAGCTAGAGGGTTATGATAGCCTTGGGATAAGGCTATGGTATGTACATGAACTTCATCTTTATGCATATTAATGAATTTTCCATCCATCCAATACTTGTGTAAATTGTATATTTGATTTTTAGTCTTTAACGTTCTTCATGCTTTGTAATTTCCAACACTATATGTCTTGCTGATTTGACAAAAGTTCATGTTGAATGTATTAAGTGGTTTAATATTATAATTAAAGAATACAAGAGCATACTTTTTTTTTATAGTTGTCATAAGTGTTTTCAGATATATTATATGCATGATAAGATTGCCTTAGAGCGTTGAAAATTATTGGAATGTGTTGATATCTTTTCACTTGATTTGCCTGGTGGATTGTAGTTGCAAAGAATTGAATATAATATTCTACTATTATTGTTTTATTTATATTTGATAACATCCCTAAGGCTGAAAATTCTCAGGGTTAAGATCAAGGAAACCTCTTGTTAAGAGGTGAAATTTACATTTTGCATTAACTCCACGATGAAGAAAATTCTATAGAGACGAGGTTGGTTATTTGATGCATATGTGTTTCTTCAATCCATATTTGTTTCTTCAATATATATAGACACACACACACACACACGCGTTGATTGAATCTCTCATGTCTTAAGATGTCATTCTACTTAGATAAATTTTTGCAACTAAGGGATGGGCTTATCATTCTTCCCAAGCACACTCGATACCATTGGCCACATGGCCTTTGGTTCTTGCTCCACAAATCAAGGATTTGTTCTCATCAATTGTGGATTAAGTCTAATCACTATATTCCATGGGATGAGAGGATATCTTAGTTATGACAAATGTAAGAGGTAGAGTTTAAGGATCATTTCAATTTCAATTGCCTAATTTATTACTAGACCCATGAGAGATATCATTATTTGTTTCATGATCATAGGTCGCTTACCACATTCTTTTGATATCCTAATATAGGTACTTGCCTCTCTTCGTGCATGAGGTGGTGATCTCAAATGACATACCTTGCCAGATTCTTCCAAACCCACCCCATATAATTAATTACCATTTCTTTTAGCCTACTCTAGCATTTGGAGGTGTTTAACAATATACAAAACCTCAGCATTTGAGAACATGTACTAGATCAATGAGATTATGTGCATCTTCACATTCAAGGATTGGGCAACCCATCACCACATGGACACATAAGAGTACCCATTCTGAGTGTGGGCTTAATCAAAGTGCAATCTGAATACCCATGCTCATATTACTAGATCTTCTCATTTGCCTCAAATATTAAGGGAGCTTATCTTGACCATTTCCGATATCTTCCCAAGGTCATCCAACCAAGCCCCATCAACATTGGACACTCCCTAAACAACATCATCAAACAATGTATTAGTGCCTTCTCAATGATCGATGTGAGGACACATACTTATTCTTCACCCCTTTGTTTTTTCATATCTTCCTAATGATATTTAATGCCTCTCTCCTTTCTTTTCTTTGTTGTATTACTTAATTACTTGTATGCTTTATTTCCTATTTTTTCATATTAATCTTTCCAATTTTTACAATTTGTACTTCATAATCTTATTAACCTTATTTCAAAATTTGAACATGTCAACTCACTTTTTTTTTAACAAAAGAATCATAATTTCATTAATAAAAGTGAATCTACACTCTTCAAGTGCTTAATAAAATTTATTCCACCACAAGAATCTATATCTCCAAGAATCTCCCAAAAGAAAATTATATACCCCCAAAAGTAGACATTTTATCATCAGATACAACCCTTATACATAGATATCCTCTCAAGGAAAAATCAATGCAAAAAAAAATAGGCACCTCCTTTAAGTCACTTATTCATATTTTAACGCACTGGCTTAGTTGGCTTCCGGGTTTGGGTCATCTTATATCCACAGACAAAGATCATATCCTTGGCTTGGGTGGAAGATCATTGCTCTCTCATGATCTTATTGATTTTCTTCACAAGGAAAAGATTTTGGTCTTAGCACAAGCAAAGACAGTTCAGGAAACAAGTGATCTTGCCGAGTATTGGATCAAAAGCTCAACTCTGGGTTTGAGTGGTCAACTAGCAACAAAATGGGACCTCTATCGAAAAGAAATTGCAGGAGCCAGTGTATCCATTAGTGATGTTCCAGATCAGCTAATTTGGACTAGAGGTAATTCGTTAGGAATCTTATCTGTAAAGAATGCTTACGCAACCATTATTTCTACCTTTAAGATTCAACTTATGGATCAATGGAGACTTTAAACATGGAAGTGAGATATTCAATTAAAGATAAAAAAATTTCATTTGGATGGCATTAGAACATAAAATTTTAACTTGGGATTGCTTACAGAAGAAAGGGTGGGAAGGCCCCAACCTGTGCGTCTTGTGCAAGAATCATACAGAGGATCCTAATCATCTTTTTATAGACTGTTTATTCACCAAAAGGACATGGAAAATAATTTTCTTTACTTTTAAAATTAAAGGAAAATGGGTAGGTAAGGATCTTGCCTACTGTTTTTATCAGTGTGTAAAAGACAAATATGTTTCTCCATCTCCATCGGCTATTATTTGTTGGTTTATTTGGCTAGAGAGGAACATAGCTACATTTGAGAATCTACAACCCTCAGTGCATTCAATGATAATCAAAGTAAGGGGTATTTATAAGCCTTAGCTACAGTCTCAAGTTCATGTTCCTATTAAGGAATGTTTGATCCAATATTCAAATGGCTCCTTGATTGCTTTTTTTGATGGAGCAACACAAAGTGACAAATCTTCTTGTGGGGCAGGGGGAGTTATAAAAACTGTTGATTCTCAAGTTTATAGATGGCATCTCAATTGTGGAGAAGGTACCAACACGAAGGCAGAACTCTTGGGTATTTGGGTGACACTTACACTAGCTAGCCATCTTTCTCTTCCAAAATTACAAGCTTTTGGAGATTCCAGAGTGTATTGATTTGCTAAATGACAGAGGACATCTAAAGGCGTGCTCCATTGAAGGATGGAAAATTCGTATAAAAGCTCTTTTTAAGAATTTTCAGGTTATCAACTTCCATCACATTTATAGAGACTTCAACAAAGAGGCAACTAAGTTATCAAAAGTTGCCCTGATGGTTCTCGAGGGTAAGATAACTTATTATCGGTGGGACCTCGGTGGAGTAGGTCTGATGAATCATTTGGACATTTTTTGATACGATATATTTTGGATCGAGCTAATATTTACAGTTTTTAAGATATCTAGTTTGGACCCGTTATTTAATTCCTAAAGGATATGTTAGCTCATTTTTAATGGATTTTGTCTTCAATGCTTCTTAACTCACTATATGTAAGCTATCTATGTATGATGGAGCATATTTCCAGTTATGCTCTTGGAATGGGCCTTCACTTGAATGTTATTATGTAAAAAAATATATATATGAATATAATTTTAAACTAATTTTCATTTGGAAAAAAAAATCACTTATTTTAATGAAAAATACAAAAATAAAATCCCATTTATACATTAAAAAAAATAACACTAAAGTCTCAAATTGTCATATCACCAGTATACAACTCATAATACATTTTAATAAAAATGTAAATGAAAGTATTATGTAGTTTGCCCTTTAGCTTTCTTGCAAATATGCCAACTTTCGATAAACCATTAGCCAACTTGTTTCTTTCTTTGAAAACATGATGAAAAGAAATTGTATTAAATACATATGTGAAATTTTGTATTTCATTGAAGACTAGTCTCAACACAAAAGTTTCTAATGAATTAGAGCTTCGTGTCCATTTAATTATTACTTGATAATCTTATTAAAAAAAATGGATTTTGGATACACTTTTTTTTTAAGTTATTTTATAATGGATAATTTTAGTACCATAATCAATCAAAGTGATTGAATTTACATAGAAAAGGAACACCCAACAAAATGAAATTTCCACCTTTTATTTCTAGACACAATGCAGCCTTTATTTCTTGACACCATTATATATATATATATATATATATATATATTTATTTATTTTTATTATAAATTTTAATTATTATAAAATTATAAAATTAAAAATAATTGTAATTTTTTTTTCTATAAAAAAGAAAATTAATCATTTTAAATTTTTAAATTTTTTCATTACTAAAATTTATTCATAGTTTTTTCTTTTCCATGATCCATGAATAATAAAAGGAGATAAACCATGAATAATAAAAGGGGCTAAACTATGAATAATAAAAGGGATAAACCTTTATCCTGATTAAGAAGTCTCACCATGAAGGGATAATTTCAAATAAATCCAAGTCATAAGTTTTTAGAAGAAAGATAATTTTAAATAAATCCAAGTCAATTGTGTTCCATCTTCCTAAGTTTTTAGGAAAAAGGCAACTTCAATTTCTTCCTAAGTTTTTAGGCAAAAAACAACTTCAATTTTTTAAAAGAGTAGACTTCATTAACAATATATTCATTAAAAATTTAAATACATTATTTGTGAAAATCCAAATATTTTTCACTTAAACATTCAACTTAAATCTAATTAACAAAATATTTAATAGATATAATATAACATATAACATTTAACCCCGGATGGGGTGATATTGCGTTTCACGCGGCTTCATGAGGAGGCGGGGGCTAGCCAGCAAGGCACGATGCCACGTGAAGGGCTCGTGCCTTTGGGCGCCACCCTACGCAGACATTAATTTGCCATTAACCATGGCACGAGGTGTTTTTCATTC
>JZKD02S2178211.1:809687-820054 GCA_000966675.3 Picea glauca | reverse complement strand
TACAACAATAAACCTAAACATTTGAATTGTTTTTGCTACTACAACAATAAACCTGAACAATTGAAGTGCAACTATCTTGTGATAAGTGACCAAGAGTCAAATATATTGTTTTTGTCTTTACTATTGCAACAATAAACCTGAACATTGAAGTATAGTCACAAGCTCATTTTGAGGGGCAGGTCATCTTCATAAATCTGGTTAGTCATTTTCTATCTTATCTACATAACTCACACTATTGACAAATTATATTATTTTAAAACTTTTAATATATTAATAAAATTAATTATATTAACCCAATTAACCATCCGACCAAAATTACATGAACAAAATTTTAAGGTAAATAAAGCTGACCATGAGAGTCGAGGCCAATAGCGCAAAGAAGAGAATTGGATTCACTACATTAATAAAGCATCATTAATGAAAGGCCATGTGGCTCAAGGCCTAAGGAGGAGGCGTGCATTTAACTTAAATAAATAAAAAATTCACTCCTACACTGTCAGCCACAATTCTAATTAAAGAGATAACATAGGCAAATGAATCCAATTTATGAATGATAATAAAGACTTCAACGATCACCTCATAAATGCCCCTAAATTACTACACCAACTCCCCTAACCCAAATTTAAATCCCATCCCTTTTCCCAATAAAAAATCAAATATTTCCCCCAAATTATTTGTGGGTGGGATTAGCGTAGCAGGAAAATGACAAAAGTGTTATATTATAATCTGTGGATTTCACAGTTTGCTATATCATCCATGCATGCATAGTACCGTGCAGTTGACTGCCAGCTGAGCTGAGTTGAGAGCAAGGAGCAGGAAAAGGTGAGCAAAAAAGTCCAACCAGGGGACCGTTTATGTTACAGTTTTTTCTATCCATGGGACTCTAAAGCAGCTCACTGCATTGTTTTTTATGCTGCTATATATTGTCTCTAAATTTGGGCAATCAAGGTTTGTGTTGTTTGGGCTTGTTTTGGGGCTGATTGGTGTCTAGATTATATCAGACAACATTATCAGTAAAGGTCCCTTTTTGTTTTGGGCTGAGAGATAAAAAGGGCACTGAGAATAGCTGGAAAGGCAAAAAGCAGTTCATGTTTGGTGGGAGAAGGGGGGGAAGGAGCAGCTTCAGTTGTTGTAAGGCATAAGGCATCCTCTTTCTGCAGGTTTGCTGGCATACTTTTCTCTTTCCTGTAATTTTTTTTGGGTGTTATTATATTTGTTTATATTTGTGGGTGCGGGGATTTGTTTGAATGCTATATGTGGATCCAATGCCCAACTGAAGAAAAGTATGCTTTTGGGCAGAGTTTGAAGAGAATATTGTAGCCATCGAAGTACTTAGTGTTTTGTTTTTTATTTGGTTTCGATATACGCGCTTGCTTAATAGAGAGGATCCAATGTGAAGATAAAGAGGGTTTCCCCATCTGTTTTTTATTTGATTGTGTGTATATATGCGTATGAAGAGGTTGAGGTTCGGAATGGGCATTTGCATCAGTTCTGTTAACGAGTCCAAGTCCCCTGTGTGCATGTTAGCAGGCCTCAAAGGCTATTTTAATTTCCACTTGTGAATGCGTAGTAACCCATCTGGGTATGGGCGTCGAAGGCATTTTGTCGCAGTGAAGATGGGATGCTTGTAGAAAGTGTCCAATGTAGAAGAGAAGGTAAATCTATGGAGGGTTCCCATGTTTTTTCATATATAAAATGTCAATAAAGATGATGAGAATGAGAATGGGTATTTGTCTGAGTGTAGGGCTAATGAACGCAAGTTATCCACAGGCTTGTTATCAGGTCTCAAGGGCTTTTTTTAATATTTGCTGGTGAATGTGCAGTAACCCATTTGGGCATTGGCTCTGGAATCATTTTATTTCAATGAAAATGGGATGTTGCGGGGATGTTTTAGGGCTCCAAGTCCTCTGGCAGTGCCTGGGAATTGGACAGTGTTCTATCTGATTTGGGTTGTTTAATGCAATAGCTTTCACTGGGTTTACTGTTTTCCATCTCGGAGGTGTCTGCTGCATGGGACGTGAATGAACTTGGGTATTTTGTGGGTATGCTTATAAATCATTTGAGAGTTGGTCCCCAAAGGCCTTACCTGCTCGGTTGGTTCTGACTTGATGATAGCCATAGCTTTGAAGAACATATTATATGTCTCTTCTTCTCATGATGTGTGCTCTTATCATGACTGACAGGTCTTACCGGGTCGGGACAGGTCTTACTGGGTTGGGTTGGTCCTGACTGCCCCCCGGATTTGTTTTTGGTTTGGAATGCTTGTGAAAGACCGACTTCCCGTTAACATCTTCAAAAGCTTGAATATGCCTTGGATCCATGTTCTAATAGGATATTTGTTGCCAAACTTGGCGTATTGGATATCACTGTACTTCTGTGGATTTGTTTAGGTGTTCTTGGTCCATATTTGTCTCTTTGGTAAGGTCTGATATAAAGTCCAAACGGCCAGTCTATGGAACCTTTTAAAATATTTTAAAATATATGGCTTTTGGGTTAGGAGGAAGACTCTCAATTAATACTTGGGTGTGATATGCTTTGAAGGTCATCGACAGAGATGTATAAGAATCAGCTCCAAGAGCTCGCTCAAAGGAGCTGCTTCAATCTGCCATCGTACTCCTGTATCAGAGAGGGGCCTGATCATGCACCCAGATTTAAATCTACTGTTAATTTCAATGGAGAAGTCTTTGAGAGTCCAAACTATTGCAACACATTGAGACAGGCTGAACATGCTGCTGCAGAGGTGGCTCTCAATACTCTTTCCCAGAGAGGCCCTTCCCGAGCTCTTGCTGCAAGAATCCTGGTATGATATTTGTTTTGGTAGTGTTTTGAAACTTATTTTCTGGATGATCTATTGTCTCTTATGGTTACTACATGTCGGTTTGAATAGGATGAGACGGGGGTATACAAAAATTTGTTGCAAGAGATAGCTCAGAGAGCAGGAGCAGCCCTGCCTGTGTATACTACTGTGCGTTCTGGACTAGGTCATCTGCCCTATTTTACTTGCACAGTGGAGTTAGCTGGGTTAAGCTACACGGGTGAACGGGCCAAGAACAAAAAGCAGGCCGAGAAGAATGCTGCCATGACTGCTTGGTCGAGTCTAAAACAATGTAAGTGCTCCATAAAATTTTACTATTTTGTATATACTTTAAGGTGTATTTTTCTTATATGATTAGTTGTGCAGATAAATATTAAAGATTTTAGAGTTTTGTGCTTCTGTTTTTGTGTAAAGATTGAGAAAAGTTTTTCTGCCCTGCTACTAAATAGTTGAGTACGTCTGATTTAGATATGCTAATTTTATCGGTTTTTGTGGGATGATAGTGGCACATCAGCTTGGGTTTTGCTCACAGACACCAGCAGAGGGAGAATGTAATGATGAGCAGGAGCAAATCACTATTGCCAGAGCACTTGCACACCATAGGTCCAAGGAGATAGCATTGACCCAACAGTTGAGACAGCAACACTCAGCATCCAGGAGAAGGATGCTCACCCAAAGAGAGAGTAGCAGCCATTCTGTTGAACACCAACATTATGAGCCCTGGGCTGGAGGAGCATCTCAATGGGTTTCATCCGATTTGCCCGCAGAAGGCTGTTCCAGCTTCAGTTCAAGTCATAATCATCATCGTCAGCAGCAGCAGCAGCTGCATCGTCCTGCTCTGCCATCATCTGGGTCTAGGATTTTGCCCCTAATTAGGTCTATTTTTCCACAGAGGAATAGATCGGGTTCTCTTCATGATTCACCGTCATCCTCCTCCCTCTCAAGGGAAGCTATTGCAGCTAATAGATCTCCTGCTGGTGACTGCGTTGGGAGCTCTCTTCACGAGTCATTGCCATTAGCACTTTCCAGAGAAGCTATTGTAGCAAACAGAGCTGGTGCAAATGCCAGAACTGTACACAGACGAACATCCCAGCAAGTGCCAACTCCATTTGAAGAACATGAGAGAGATGAAGAGGAATGGCTTAAGGGCGATCTCCCAAGGGATAATAGCATTCCTACATTTTCCAATGTATCAGAGTGGGCTGCAACATTTGGTTCTACCAATTTGTCACCATGGTCTAATTCAATGCAATCCTGGGGTTTGCATAGGCAGCAACAGCAACAGCAGCAGCGGCAACAACAGTGGATGCCACAAACTATTCCGCAGCCTGGGTCATCCTTTTTAGCACCTGGATACTGTGGGTCCCCTTCATCAATGGCTGGACCGGTGACAATAAGGACATCGATACCAGTTTGTTCAGCCCCTCCCCTTCGAAGGCCTCATTCAGATTTCTTAAGCAATGACACCAATTTGGTGCCTTCTCCACTCCAAACTGCACCGGCAGTTCAAATTCGATCTGTAATACCAGTTTGCTCCAGTCCACCTTTGCGGAGGACTTTACCACAAAACCCAGACCCAAGTTCCTTAGATAATGAAGACTCCACACTTCAACTGCTCAATCAGCTTAGGCTTTGACATCTGTCTAAAACAAGTCGATCTATTGATATTCTTCACATTTCACTCCGAAATTTTCCTCTCTTCCAGGCTGCTATTGATATGAGAGGGCAATATCTCCTACTGATTCCGACCCTGCTTTTCACTGCCGTGTTTTATGAGGTTACAGAGCTAAATGTTTATGACATATGTATCTTTGAGGGTGTTGAAAGCTCTCAACCTATATGACTAGATGCTATTATCCATATAAATATCATTGTAGCAGATCTCTGCTACCTATTTCTCTATTGCCATGAATGCCTAACAGATTGCCACAGAGTAGTAGTGTATTTTGGAGGATGTTCCCACTTCTGGTATCGGCGGTCTCTGGATATCGACATTTTGGTGTATCGTGAACAGGAAGTAGTATGATTTTGATGCTAGGTGCAATTGAAACAAAGTCAGAGAGACATCACTTGTAAAGGCGGATCCTATGGATTTTTGTTTTAATGTGCAGTTTTTGATATAAGGTTTCAACCACTGATTTATTGTACTGCTTTCTGTATTCCCATTTAATCACTTCCTCTGTATTATATATGAATGAGCTGCGTTTTCTGCTCTCTAAATTGGATCAACCTTCAAAATTTTCCCTATGTTCTCTGTATTATATTGCAATTTGCTCATTTTTCTTTGCATCGTGTAATTGCTCGTGCTTTTCTTCTCTCATGGTTTGGCCTTCCAACTTTTCTTCTGTATTTCTTGATGTATGGATTTAACTTCCTTTTCTGCATTAGAGCTTGAAAATATTGGGTGCTGGTGGAGAACAATCTGTTTATGTTAGTCTGCCATGGACGTCTGGTATGGTGGATGGTTATTGGATGAATGGATGTGTATATTCTGATTTATTGTCCTGGAGTATAGGGGAGTTATATTTGTGCTATGGTTGTGGCAAAGTGTTGCCTCGTAAATATTTGATGGTATGGGGTCTAGCCTAAATAGAAAGCAGGGTCTGCAGGAGTTTGAGTGTGGGGGAAACGACCATCTGATTAGTCCGATGACAAACTTCTCAATAAACCAAGACATAAATGCATGAAAACCCAACATAACCTAACATATTTTTGCTCAAATATTTATAATTTGTTTGATCTGATAAGAAAATTGGAACAAGAATTGAAAATGCCAAAGAATTGCATGAATATAATTTCGAGGAGTCCTCGAAATTATAAAGGGTTGCCCTAAACTTTAAGCCAAAAATGTGGCTGACCAGGTCATCTCCATCACAAAACATTCCCCTCCCCCTGTAGTTGTCCTAGGAGCTAAATAATAATTAATGTTTGATGGTATGGGGTCTGTTCTGAATAGAAAGAAGGGGCTGCAGAAGTTTGTTGTGTGTGGGGGAGACGACCATCTGATTAGTCTGATGGCCAACTTTTTAATAAATCAAGACATAAATGCAAGAAGACCCAACAGAACCTCACATATTTTTTGCTCAAATATTTTTATTTTGTTTGATCTGATAAAAAAATTGGAACAATCTTGAAAAATGCCAAAGAATTGCATGAATCTAATCCAAGAACTCGAATTTTTTAAAGGGTTGCCCTAAACTTTAAGCAAAAAATGTGGCTGACGAGGTCAAATCTTGAAAAATGCCAAAGAATTGCATGAATCTAATCCAAGAACTCGAAATTTTTAAAGGGTTGCCCTAAACGTNAAACCCAACAGAACCTCGCATATTTTTTGCTCAAATATTTTTATTTTGTTTGATCTGATAAAAAAATTGGAACAATCTTGAAAAATGCCAAAGAATTGCATGAATCTAATCCAAGAACTCGAAATTTTTAAAGGGTTGCCCTAAACTTTAAGCAAAAAATGTGGCTGACGAGGTCAAATCTTGAAAAATGCCAAAGAGTTGCATGAATCTAATCCAAGAACTCTAAATTTTTAAAGGGTTGCCCTAAACGTTAAGCAAAAAATGTGGCTGACGAGGTCATCTCCATCACAAAACATTCCCCTTCCCCTGTAGTTGACCTAGGAGCTAAATAGTAATTAATATTATTACTGTTGATCTAGTGACAGATTTTGGGTATTATTATTTGTTTAACAATGCTGGTTTGGCTCTGCTGTACTTTGATGCTTCCATTAGGTCTTAAACATTACTCCATGTTTAATAGTTACCCTTGATTTCCCTTGAACATAACCTCGAGGTCATCTCGCCTCAAACATAACCCATGTTTAATAATAGGTACCTTTGTTTTTTAATGGGTGCCTTTGATCTGACGTCAAACAATACCTTACTGGACATGATCTGGACATGAATTTATATTGTTAGGTGTCTTTGTTCTCACCATGACACCACAGCAACTCTGTACACAACCAAGTCTCACCATGGCGCACCGGAAGTTCCCAGCAACTAGATGGTCTATATTGTCTGTTCACAACCAAGTCTATATTGGCTGTTCACAACTAGGTGTATATTGACTGTTCACAACTTCTGAGTAGGGAATGTAGATATTGTTGAAGATCTGAATAGGAAATGTAGATATTGTTGAGATCTTGGTTGTTTTCAGTGGTTCCAAAATAAAAAATGCGAAGTGCAGCGGTGACATGTTTGAAATCCAAGAAGATTGATAAAGTTAAGAAACATTTCGTGAAGCTGAAAAGGGTGGTCAAGAGTAGTTTGTTTTTTAACTGTGGAAATCATGAAGCTCTGATGGCTTTTCAGAGCTGGGGATGGAGAAGGGTAAGGGGAGTTGTATCCTCTTCATGGCTTTTCAGAGCTGGGGATGGAGAAGGTCCAGGTGAGTTGTATCCTCTGCATGAGGTCCACGGAGGAGGTGGGTATTTAAGAAAACTTTTAATTGAGGCTAGCAAGTAGCGAGGCAGAGGGGCAGGAGCATTGAAAGTGAAAATAATTGGAAACCGTCCTATGTGTACAGGAAATAATGCCTTTCTTATCTTTCTGTCAACAAATAAATGCCAACAACAATGAAGACTCGACCGAGCTTTTGGTATAAAACCTCTACTTAAATGCCCACCTCTGCAAAATCTCTTTAATTCACACACCTCTGCAAGATATCTTTAATTCACATGAAGCAACCCTTGCATCTCTTCTGTTATTGGGCAAAATAATAAATATGGAGTAAGAGCAAGTTTAATTATAGCTTTATTTAACTGTACAAACATGGAAAAGGTGAAGAGAGGCTGTTATGAGCAAAATAATAAAAATATGGACCAAGGAGGTAGGGTTCTTTAATCAGAGGAAGTTTAATATGTGGATAGTAGGTGGTAAAAGTGTGCAAGACATATGAATGAGCGTGAAGATGGAATGTGTTGGTGTATTTTTTCATAAATGTATAAAACAAATAAATTTTTGATGCATGAGCTTTTTATTGTGAGAGGGAAGGTTTTTACAGTCGGTCTGAGTCTTTATGATGGCATGAGCTTTTCTGAAAATAAACTGTGTACTATATATAGAAATATTTCTAAATATACTACAGTTTATTTCCATAAAGCCCATGCCATCATTAGTTTATTTCCATAAAGCCCATGCCATCATTTCATTATGAGACTGAAACATTTCACTTTCCGAATAAATTTTTATTTATTGAATTTTTGCAATGTTTTGTTTAAAATTTGTATGTTTTTTACTAATGCATTTTAAGTCATAATAAGTTATTTTCAGAAAACAAATTCATGCATCATTATAACTAATTGTGAAAACCTTCATTCTCGAAATAAATTTTTATTTATTGAACTCTTGCAATTTTGATTTGAATTTGTGTGGCTTTTACTGATGCATTCAAAATGTACAAACTTTGCCTTACTTTTTCTGACGGTGGGATGGTGGTATGTGCAGACGTGGCATTGCTTCTTGGGTGCCTTGTAATGACATCGTCATGTGAAGCTGTTGCTGTTATATGCAGATGTGGTCTTGCTTCTGGGGTGCCTTGATGTTTGTAATCACGTTATGTGTAACTATGTTAGGATTTTAGTAATTTTGATTAAAACATATGTATGTTAAATAATATTAAAAGTTATATTTATTTGTGTTTTATTATATAATCAGCATTATTTATTATTTACAATATAAATATTCATTATAAATGTTATTTAAAAATTAATTTAATTATTTATTTATCATCTTAAATGAATCATTATTTATTTAACTTAAATCTAAAATCATATAAATAAATTAAAACTATTATATATATATATATATTATATATATTAGAATCATAATTTTTTTGATTATATATATATATATATATATATATATATATATGATGTTTAAAGATTGTTTTTTAAAGTTAGGTTGAAAAATGTTGGTAATCAAATTTATTGAATAGATTAGATTATGATATATTTCGTAATTTTTAGTTGTTTTTTTAATTTTATTTCTGTTTATTTTAAATTAAATGTTTGTTAACATGCTATTGTTGTTAATTGGTTTTAGTTATTTTTGTTGATGTTACTTGGTTTTAGTTATTTTTTTTTGTTGTTAGTTGGTTTTAATTATTTTTATTGATATGTTTGATTTGTTTTAGTTATTTGGATTGTTGATATGATTAGTTTATGTTAGTTGGTTTTAGTTATTATTGTTGATATGTTTGATTTGTTTTGGTTATCTGGATTATTGTTATGATTAATTTATGATTATAAATTATTCATTGAACTTTAGTTTTATTTAATTTAATTTTTTTTTTAAATTACACACTACTTTCTTTAAAAGAAAGACATTATAAGTGATTGATTTATGATAAATATTAAGTTAGAACAATTGCAAACAACATAACATAAAATTAAGTCTCTTTTTTAATATATGATATATATTTCACACTTAATTTATCCTATCTATTTGTATATTGTTTATCTTTCCTCATAAAGATAATAAGCTCTTTGCAATTATATGTAAAATAATATAATTTCAAAATTATTAGAAATTTACGTCCTTTTCTTTCATCTAGAATTTCACAAACATTAAATCTCAAATATAAACTATAACCATTATTAAGTGGGTTACTATTTTGTTCTTTTTTGCATTATTGTTGTTTTTGTGAAATAATATAATTTCAAAATTATTATGAATTCACATCCTTCTCGTTTTCCTCTCTCTAGAGTTCCACAAACATTAAATCTCAAATGTAAATTATAACCATTATTAAGTGGGTTACTATTTTGTTCTTTTTACATTATTTTTATTAGGAAGGACTTTTATTTTATTAATATTGTTTTTAAAATAAATATATCTATATTAAGATTTTTTTTTTGTTTTTCTCTCTTTGTAGTAAGACATATATAAATAAGTCAATTTTCTCTTTGGGTGTGTTTTTAATCTAAGAAATAAGCATTATGTATAATATTTGTTGGGAATTTTGATTTTACAATCATTTTTAATTAGAACTTTGCAAATTTTATGATTCTACTTGTGTGTATATAAAGAATCAATTTTTTTTGGGTGTTTTTTTATCAGGTAAGAAATAAGCATTATGTATAATATTTGTTAGGAATTTTAATCTTACAAGAAATAAGTATTATGTATAACAAATAAGCATTATGTATAATATTTGTTAGGAATTTTAATTTTACTTAATTAGACCTTTGCAAATGTTTATGATTCCACTTATCTAACTTGTGGCATCAAGATTTTGGGTAGAAAATTTATCTAGTATTTATCAAATGATGTTTTTAGACCTGTAAATGTTATATGTATATATGATATGCAATCTCTTTTTCATCAAGAGAAAGCTTTAAGGATCTTCTCAAACATTTTAACATAAGTATCCTATCTATTTGCACATTGTTAAAATAATAATATTTTCTTTATATTATAATTATTTTTGTAAAACAATATAATTTCAAAATAATTAAAAAAATTATATTCTTTTTCTATTTTAAAATTTCTACAAATAAATTCTAAATAAACTAAAATAATTATTAAGTGGGTTATTGCTTTGTTTT
>JZKD02S2178211.1:793979-809677 GCA_000966675.3 Picea glauca | reverse complement strand
CTTTTCCACAAGGTCCATTCACATCACATATTCACATTTCTGAGTTTGCCACAGTTCTTGGCTAGTCCAGTTATTTTTACAAACTGGGGGAAACAGGGTGTTACAATTCCCTCCTGCAAAGGGAATATTTAAACATCCAAAACATTCATAAATTCACACAGTAAACATTCAGAACCCTTACAAAAAAACTCATAAACATACACACATAAACCTCATGGGAAGGAAAAACTGTGCTTTGTATTAATATCCTGAATGGTATGTACAAAAGTTTATAATGGCTAGATGACAACATAGTATTCAACACTTCTCCTCTCCTCTCCTCTCCTTCTAAGTATTCCACTAAATGACTAATTGAAATTTGATACAAAGATCTTTTACAAAAGAGGGGCTCCTCAAGCCTTTTCTCTAGCTACCTCATTAATTTACATTAAATGGACATCTCATCCAAATCAGACCTAAATCTACCCAACTGTTAGCCTTTTAAGGAGAATTCACATGCAACATGTACAAACACATGGGCTTGGCTTTCCTTGAGCCTTACAGACTTAAATTACATTGAATTTCATTAAATTTTAATTTTAGTTCAAAATTTGGGACGGATGTCGCGTCCTTCTTCAGGATCCGCTCCCTCTAAGTGCGCTACTGCACTGTTTTTTTGGCGTGTTGTTGAGGTGGAGCGATGATCCTGCATCATACTCCCATGTTGGAAAAAATCATGAGCTCCTGCTCATGGATTCCCTGTTGCTTCTGTTGAGATCCTCTAGAGTCCCAAACTTGAATTTGGAGCTGTCCATCTGCTCCTTTGCCTTTCTGCTACTACTGTTGCTGTTATCCTTCTCCTGTAGGTTCTCCTCCGATCCACCTCTCTTCGCTGCTGACTGCCTCCTGTGATGATTTAAACATCAACCTTCTTATCTCTTCAATCTCCTCGTCCATCTGGTCTACTAGCTGGCTGCTCTTTTGCAGTCTTCTCGACTGCAACTCCTTTTATCCATACAGATCAATGGACATATCAACCTGATATCCCACACTATTTTAATCTCTTGTTGCATCGACTTGCCCCTCCACTGCAGACTCAATTTCTGCATCCACACTACCTAGTTGCTACTCAATGATCTCCTTTGATAATGTAACTTCTACCAGTTCCTCTGCCTCTTCTTGTGCTGGTACAAATTCAGCTTCATCCAATTGTTCCTTGGGCTAGAATTCTTCTCGATTCTTCACGACTACATCCCTCAGGCAGTCTTCTTCTGTGCCTATATTGCCTAACCAATACTCCATCAACTTCAGTTCTTTCTCCCAATGAGTGAACATATTGTCTGTATGCTCCTATTCAACTTTCATCTCCACTTGGGCAGATGTTAATGTATGCTCAATATTCTCCTCCATGATAGTCTGTGTTGCCTGTCCTTCTTCTGCTCCTGCAATACACAAATTTTTAATTTTAAGAACATTTGGCCCCATGGCCTCTTCCTCGGATGCCTGCTGCATCCCCTCCTCATGTGAAACACTCGCACTAGCCTCTGTTGGGTTATTTGGAAGGAATATGTTGATTCCCCTAATGATCAGAACACACTTATGATCCTCCTCCTCTGTCAACATTCCTCGCTGATCCGAACTCTTCTCCGAGCTCATTAGACTCTCAGACAGTCTCATCTCCTCTTCCTTGCCTACGTGGCAAGATAAAATTTCTGTTCTGCCCTCTTGATATTTTGCAAGATCTTCCACCGATCTCTTCTCCTCCTCACTGAGGTTTTCTCCAACTTCTGGCTCGCAAATGAAAACCATCTCCTCTATATCACTGAGGTTTTCAGCATGCCTCAACCACCTTCTCAATACCTGCCGTTGCCTCTTGGAAACCAACTGCTGGATAGGCCACCTTACTTTCTTCTTCAAGGGAAATTCATACCTCCAACTTCATCTCGCTTCTTACTGCAACTTTAACATCAGCCTATCGAGCTCTTCTCTCTCTTCGATCTCTTTATCCATCTGTTCTTTGCTTACCTGCTTGTGGTCTTCTCTCTGACCTTGCTTCTAGATTTCAATAGCCATTTTCTCCTTCTTCCTTAAGAACACAACTGGTTCTTCTCTTTCATCCCACCTAGATGTCTGCTTCGCCTACTCTACAACTGAGAGAACCACTAACTTTCACCTGCAACCCTCCCGACTATCTATTGACTGCTGCACACTTGCAAACAATCTTCACATAACATCAACACTTTGTCTTCTCCTCCTTTGCTTGTGGTCTACAGACAAAAATCGACTCTGATACCACTTGATGCAAACCCCACCCTCACATGGGGCCCATGCGACCTCCCGGTCTAGGATCGTTCAAATCTAAGGAGTTGAATTGGATCTCAGGCCCCTACTGGGCCCCCAAAACTCTTACACAGGCCCTTTGTTTTCCACGTGTAGGTCCAATAATAAACCCACAAGATCTTTCCTTAAGCTCCTTCTTTAAAACATTTAAAAAAAAACAACTTCGGGCTCTGGCCCTCTTTACTTCGGCTATTTTCTCATATGACCACGGGATGTGACCAAGCATCTAATGAAAACATGCTACTTCGAAGCTCCAGGCACTTTAGGCTCTGGGAGTGCTGCCTTCACTACCTTCCAAAACCGTCGAACGCCGAATTCAACGAACCTCCGAACACCTATGGGATCAATGGTCCCCAATCTCCGTCAAGATCTATGACTCGTAGTGAATCCAAGAATCCGGGCTTCGAAGCTTTCCCCCGCTCTACTACACATATAACACACCTGACCCCTAAGTACACTTTCTAGGGATGGGGCATCATAATTTCATTTTTCCGATCCATATCAAATCTTAATTCCGCTATCTCCATCGAATTTTGCTCGGCATGAACTTTCTAATGGATATTACCAGGCTCTAAACCAACCTTTGGTTTACAAGTTATGGCATCCTGAAGTTCTTCAGGTGCAATTAGTTGGGTGACACGTGGCAGAGAAATTCATACCATCTCTAGGTATCTACCTCCTGCAGAGAAATTCCACCCGCCAACTAATCTCATGACTAGACTAAATCCTTGTCTAACACACAGGCTAGTGGGGAATTTGGCGTTCGGGGCTCCGGCGCTGAACGTCCCCTTTTCTCTTTTGCACACATGTCCTCCGAAGCGCCACATTCCCGAACTCCTGGGGTTCTTCCACGTAGCTCTAGCCTTCGGGCCCTTTTAACTTATCCACAATGATGCATCTCAAAACTTCGGAGTCCTGAAGGGTCCACTCTCTCACGTGGTGACGTATTAAATATGAGGGTGAATATAGGTGGGTCCCTCGTGATCCTCCCACCAAATGGACCAAGTAGTGAGTTCCAGGTGTGATATGTGGTTGAGGCAGTGATGACACGTGGCACCTTTAGAGGGTGACACATTTTGCGTGTTAATGGGTCTATAGGGTATGCGAAACGTACAAATCCAGGTGACATGTGGCATGTCAAACATGGGTCCACGTCATCCTGGGTGACGTCAGTACACCCCGTTACCTTGGACTGACAACCTTCCAAACCCTCCGATCTCACGGTCAATATGCATCCACGTAGTCCTCGGGATCTACGGCCTCCATCGCTTCACAACTTCGACGTTCGGGGGTTTCATGGTGTAATTCTCTCCTTACTCCCGCAGTAGGTCAAAGCCGAATTGACCATGGGGTAGATCCAATGGTCACGATTGGTCCCGAATACCCTTCAGATCGACGGTTTTGGTTTCATTGCGGGTTCGACATTCAGAGGTTTTGTGGTGTAGTTTTCAATTTTCTATCGGAGTTCTAAGTCTCCGGACTACCAGATCTAGTGACACACATCCCCTGTCTACCAACGACTGAGATTTACTCCGCTATTCGTGACTTCGGGAGCCTTCACACTTTAATGACTCTCGTCCAACTTCTTCCGGAGTACCAAGTCTCCGAACTATGACGTCTCCTGCCGCATGGCCTCTCATCCGACGACCCCAAATCCACATCAGGCTTCGAGACTTCGTTCGCTTCATGCATGAACAACCTAGATCTCCCGAATGACTTATCTCCTGGATACACTCAATCTGTGGACACGTATCACGGTTGATGAATGGTTAAGAGGGGTTCTCAACGGACTTCCTAGATCCACAACTCATATCAATTTGTAAGTTCGACATTCAAGAGTTTTGGAGGTAGGACACCTTTGTCATCCCGAAGGGGTCAACATTGGACCGTCCATGACATCGATCCAATGTAAGACACTTGGTAGAAGGAAAGGGTGACACGTGGCTCATCCACTTGGGGTACATATCACCTTAAGTGACATCAACATGCTAAGTCACTTTGGCCTTCGACGTTCCGACAGTAGTCCTAGTTCATCGCCATCTCACATCTCCTGGAGTGGGACTTCACCGAAGTACCTATTGCTACCCCTCCACTAGGCTCGATCTAATTCTTGAAAGGGATCCTGAAGGATTCGAAGATCGATGGTCCACAATACTTCACAACTCCAACCTTTAGGATTTTTTGTGGTTGTGAAGTTTTAACATCCCGGAGCTCTGAAGCCAATAAGGGCTTAACTCCTATTGGACTAGCGCAGGGTTCCCAGACCTTGGTCATATAGACCCTTTAATGAATCTTGGATTGTAATCTCTACTCTTAGTCAATATTTGGTTAAGGCCGTGGGCACTACCATGTGGTTTCTTAGGCTACTGGTATGAAGGAAGCGCCCTCCAAATTCACATACCTTAAAATTCTAGAATGGGGCAGGGTATCTTCGGACCAACCCAGAGGCCCAACTCATCACCTTACACCCATTCACATGTAATGGATTACAAAAGAACATTTAGTCATTCTCATTATAAATTAAACGCTGCAAATCTTAGTCACATTCACAGACATTCAGTCATGCATTTAAATTCAATTGCACAGGGATCAAAAGATACTTATCTATTACATGGTGTAGCCAACTAATTAACTGTGGGTGTCTGCCTTTCCACCCAACCATAGGCTCAAAGGAATTCACTCTTAACAATATGGCCACCCCCATGCCAAGACATGATATCACTAGGGAATCTATGCCATTTCTTGGAGACCTTCTCTCTGTCACAACATCCCTGCGAGGTTTATTAGATGCTTCTTCAACATCAAGCTCACGCCATTCCTCTTTTCATCTACCTATCCTCGGTTGCACGTTCCTCTCTATGCATGCACTCTTATCTGGTGTCTCTCCTTCTCTCTGTAGAACCTCTTGTGCACGCCTCTTCGGTGTGTCTTCCCCTTGTCTTCCCTCCCATGTATTCTCCTTAGGAAGGTTATGGACCTGTCCTGTTCCTTTTGTCAGAAGGAAAATTGAGTCATTCAGGGCCTGCAAGAGAACTGCACCATGTGGTACTTCGGGCTGATTGTTTTCTGTCTCCCCAGCCAGACCCTCCATGCTTCCATTCATTGTGGTGGTTGATGGTTCAACCACCGGTCCTTTTCTTATTAACTGATTTTTCCTTGGAATCCGGATGAGGCATATTATTTTCAACAAGGATAATTTGGGGTCATTTTGACATAATGAACCCTCTCTATAGTTTTCCCATTCTTTCCTCTAGTGATATCATGGCCAGTACTTCAAGGATTCACCCCCACAGTCATTTATTGACAATTCAAACAATAATACATTTACATTGTTCCCATGATTAATGATTAATTACAAGCTGGTGGAAATATGGGTGTTACAATCCCCTCCCCCTTAAAATGAACACCGTCCTCGGTGTTCTTTCTCAGTAACACCTATCATGTCTTTTTCATCCAACTGCTTCAAAAATATTGACCCTCTTTCTCGTTCTAGTCCCTTTCGAACTCTTAACCTTCGTCACCCGTCTTCAATAATCTTGGACAACACACATATTAATCATAGTTCCATGCGAAAACATTTTATTCTTGCATAAAAATCCAAGAAAATTTTCATAACTTAGCACAATACTCATCTGTGCAGTTCATGGATTTGTATCCACATGGATGTATTGTTATTCGGGCTCACTATTTTTTCTGGACATACCCCATTGTGTGCATGATCCCAATCAATAGTTTATAAGAATTATCAAAATCTCCTCTTCCTTGTGGTCACTCACCTTCCAGGCCTAGGCTCAGGCATCCCCTTCTCTGCTATACAATTCCTCAAGCGATCCATCTTGTTTTTCCAAGGCTTTCTCGCACAACAAGAATTTTAGATACTTCATTGAACCTTACAGTCAAGGCGTCCCTAAGACTTTCTTTGCTGAGGCATCCCTCCAGCTTGTGTTGCCACAACACAACATATTCTAGGTGATCATGGCTTACCACAGGGTTCTCCTGTCCTAATCAATAGCCTTTTTCATGTTTTATAGCTTGAAAAAATTCATCTGTCTTCCCTAGACATATATTTTCGTTTCATCTGTATCACAAGTATACAAAAATTATGAGATATTATCATCAAATTCAAATTCAAAATTTTCTTGCGAATCCGTTACCCACAAATTTCCACATTACACATTTATTTTCAGATTTGTTTCGCATAGGAACCAGATTTTCCAGTATGGGACCTTCTTCCCCATAATAGTTAGCTCAACAAAAAATTGTTATTCCTTATGGACTTACAATACTGCCATATCCAAGACCCTTTTGTCCCTGCAATTTCCACATTCCTCATCCAAATAAACTGTTACTTTTCATGCACTTCATATTTTCAAAACTATGCATACTAATAGTCCAAGTCATTTTCATATATTCAAGGATACAAAGCAAACAAAAATATCATTATTTACGTATGCACCCTTTCAACATACTAAATTTTCCAAATGCAATTTAAATATCAAATGTCTTTAATCAAGGTGCCAATATTCATGGCCACATTCACACCCAATGCAACCTTGCATTGATTTCAAGTTTGCCACAGTTTATGACAAGCACTTTGCCATGGTGTTGTGGAGGTTAACCAACCTCTTCACCATAGGGCTCATTCATTCTCGTTCATTATTGCAGCAACACTGTACTTCCTACTACATGCTTATCATGATCCCAAATGAACACATATGAAACTATACGTTTCTCTTGAATGCACCCAAGCATTCTTCCTTCATTAGTAACCAAGATGCCAACACTCATGGCCACCCAATTTTCTTTTCTTTAACACCTATACAATGTAAGTGAAATATTGGAAGGTCCTCCTTCCTCAATGGAAAATCCATTGTCTTCCCTTTGTGCAAACATGCATTTCCTTGAATCGATTTCATGCAATGTGCTAACTATGAGCACCTTTATTCCCAATCTCCCTAAATTGGTCATTGTACCCATGGTACTCTTTACTCATGAATTTCCTTGCAAGGATTATAACTCATCCTTGACTGGCATATACTTCGTCTCTTTATTGTTCAGATTCTTCCTTCCTGAATCTTACCTTTCTTGGGTAGCAATGGCATGCAACAATCACTCAAAATTATTTGCATATCATTAGGATAATGAAATATTTTTAGAAGGGATTCCTACCAATTCCCTTCATACCTCATGCCACATAGGTATGAACATTCTTATACCTGCTCTGGCTGCTAACACCCTCTCTGACATTACTTCATCAATGGTGCTTTGTGGGGACTTTTAAAGTCCCTTCAATAATATTTTAACAACAACCTTCTCATAGTTATCCTTTGCTTGAGGTTTTCCATCATTGGTAGGTGTCTTTCTCAACAACTCCAATTCCTTTCTACACATGTCATCCATCATAAATATATATTAGTTTTTAGGTAAAATAAAAATGCATGTATCATAGCATTTTAGTCAATAAAACATTTTCAGATATGTCCTAGAATATCTTATGCACTTCATTACATCATCCTTAATGTTTTCATGAGTGCAACACAACAATTCTCAATTATTTCTACAGTCATACAACCATCATCACTATGGTGTCAAACATTTACCTTTCATCAACACACCAGTTTCTGGTCCTAGAGAAAACATAATATACAACAAGAAAGGAGTTAAGAGCTCTTCCCTTTTCCAACTCCTTCTATACATCCTGGGATTTTCAGTCCAACCGAGTTATTTTCCTAGGGCCTAACTGTGTTTATTTAACACAGTTTGACCAAACCTATTCATTTAAATATGCTTATTTAATCATTCTCCCTTTTTTCCCCAGCTGTACTTGTTCCCACAACTCCTCTTCTAAGGTTTACAACTATGTTAAACAATTCAAAGTTCTTAGGCTGAGAAAAATGTTCCTCTTTTTCTCCTTCTTTTCTTATGCAATCTACTTCTTATTGTGATCTCCATTCTCGGTTCCTTGAGTAGTCTTGGTTAGTTTCACCTCAACCTTCTTGGTAAATAAACATGCTATAACAACAAACCTTTTGTTCACGATGAATCATGAACCTGTGCATTCTGCACATTACCATTCAATTATTAGAATGGTCAACGTTCATTTGTTAGTCTTCCACTCATACATTTTGTTTTAGAATGTAATCCATGATTCTTATACATATATAGATATATATATGTTTGCAACCCATTTCTCAATTCTCAACAGTCATTAAGGTTGTGACTCTGTTCTCCTGACAGAATATTCACACAATTCCTCCACATGGAACTCCTTCAACGTGAAACTTCCTTATTGCATATCTTTCACTATCTGTGATAGCCTCAACCTTGAGTTAGTTCAGTTGTTTATCAAATATTACATAAGGAATATAAACATGCATCTTTGTTATGCATCCATATTGTTTGTCCACACATATTCTTTGTTTTGTTAACCTACATCCATGATGCACTTAACCACATGTATAATCATAAATCATTTAACTTATGATTTTTCACAATTTTTCTCATGCAGTCCTCAAAGGCTTAGTCATGTTGCCTTTTGTCATGACAACAAATCATTCTTGCTCATTTACTCTTTCATCTGTTTATACTAGCCTTTCCTGAGGGAATGGAACACATTCCCCTCAAGCTATCATTCAAAACAAAACTTTTATGAATCCTCAGAGTAGAGTCAACCATGCATCCATGGTATTCATTCAATCTTGGCAAGTGTAATTCTTGCCTTTCATTTCACTCATTTAGGCAGTCACATAGTTCCTTTAATATACATATTCTCATACATTATATATGTGCATCACTTGCACATTTAATATCATTCATATATACTTGGTCTTAATATCAATTTTCATATCAAGCAACCTCACAATGCATTCAATTCATGCACTCAAGCATATACCGACATAGCCAAAGATTCATCGTGCAAGCTCATTGCTTGCACCTTTTCCCATATCATTCATACACATGGAAATGTAAGACTTCCAGATCATTCTCCCAAGGATATTACTTCCATCCTTATGACAAGCCTCATAAAGACACTCAACACTGAGCTTCCCTCTTAATTGAGGGCTTGCAGTCATATTATTCTTTTAAGCATGTATACACATATATGTAGGTGCATCTCTTGCACCCCTTTTACAGTGATATTTTAGTTTTAATATTAGTGTTCTTTAGTGACAGATTACAGTCACTCATATGATTAGTCTCACGGTCATAATTCATACTGATGTTTCCCTTCTACATGGCAATACCAAACAAGGGTCACCTTTTTCCTTTCTACTGTAAAAACTTCCATAATTCATAATTCATATGGGTAGTTATTGTGTCACTCAAGGCATCAAGATAATCACTTCTAGTCTCTTCTTCATGCCTCAATTCACTCTTGGTCAACCGATATTTACAAGGGAATCTCTTCTTGAACTCCCTCTTATAGCTATCTGAGTATACCAAGCCATATACATATGGCTACCATCCACCTCTGGATGTCAATATGACCCACTGGTCATCCAAAGGTGTTTGACACCTCCTTAATCAGACCTTACATTGATCTCTCATAAATCCTTACAGTCCTATCATATTAAGGCAATAGGCCACAACATTATCAACTTTCATTCTTGTTGTTAACTCATGCTATCATAAGGTCATCCTCATCTAAAAGGTCCATTAGTAGACTGTACCTTACAACCCACCACAGGTTATAACATGCCTAGTTTGCATGTTCAATATTTTTCCATATGCATTCTTATGCATAGACATGCCCTTGAGTTATCATGGATATACACTCGATTAGCATAACCATGAGATTTTGAACTTTCTCTTGTTGATTCACTTATAACTTCATGAAAGTTTCTCTCAATATATAGGGTTCCTCTTTACTTGCTTACTGGATTATTCTAGCAACAATTTTCAGTCAGTAAATTGACCTTACCATTTCCATTAATCCTTTGATCATGAGGGGTCATACACATATACCGGGTTTAATTCTTTATTAAAACAATAATTATTACTGTTATTGATCCTTTCAATCCATTCACATCCAAGTCTTGATATTAGTGCTCGTCAACATAATCCCATTCTTGTAGGATTGACCATCATTTCCTAAAATAAATGGTAGGCTTCCTCTACCACAGACTAGAATGAATCAATGTCATTGGGTAAAATCCCAACTGAATTTTAAATCTGCATCCTTCTACTCGAGGAACTTATGAAAATGATTTCCGTTTGGTAGTAATATTCTCAACAGGCTCATCTTAGCATTGGTAACCCAATCTTATGTCTATACAACTGCACATACGATTGCATAGTGAAGTCAGTTTCTTTATTTGGAAACATTAGCAACATACAATGCAGATTTCCAAAACATGTATCAACAGTAGAAGGTTTCATTCCTCGCTTCAGTAGAGGTTTACTAAGCCTCTTAGGAATGGGTAAAATAGGGTGTTACCCCTTAAAGTCTTCTAATAATATTTTTATACGACTCATGCATGAGCCCAAGAAGGCCAAGTGTTGTTTCCATACTCTGATACCAATTTATAACACACCCAACCCCTAAGTACCCTTTCTAGGGATGGAGAATCATAATTTTGTTTTCTTGATCCATCTCAAATCTTAATTCTGCTATCTCCATCGAATTCTATTCGCCATGAGATTTCTAACGACTGTTACCAGACTCTAAACCGACCTCTGGTTTACAAGTTATGGCCTCCCAAAGTTCTTCAAGTGCTATTAGTTGGGTGCCACGTGGTGCCCACACGGTTCCATATCGTTCATACCATCTCTAGGTATATACCTCCCGCAGAGAAATCCCACCCATCAACTAATCTCACGACTGGACTAAATCCTTGTATAACACACAGGCTAGTGAGGAATTCGACGTTCGACGCTGAACGTCCCTTTTTCTCTTTTGCACACATGTCCTCCGGAGTCCCGCATTCCCGAACTCCCGAGGTACTGCCACGTAGCTCCAACCTTCAGGCCCTTTTAACTTATCCACGATGGTGCATCCCAAACCTCCAGAGTCTCGAAGTTCCAGACTCCCAAAGGGTCCACTCTCGCACGTGGTGATGCATTAAATACGAGGGAAAGTACAAGTGGGTCCCTTGTGCTCCTCCCACCAGATGAAGAAAGCAGTGAGTGCCAGGTGTGATATGTCGTCGAGGTAGTGATGAAACGTGGCCCCTTCAGAGGGTGACACGTGTCACGTGTTAATGGGTCTATAGGTTATGCGAAACACACGAATCCATGTGACACGTGGCACATCAAACGTGGGTCCACGTCACCCCTGGTGACGTTGGCACGCCCTGTCACCTTGGACCGACAACCTTCCAAACCCTCCGATCTCATGGTCAAGATACGTCCACGTAGTCCTCGGGATCTACAACCTCCATCGCTTCACAATGTCGGCGTTCAGGGGTTTGATAGTGTAATTATCTCCTTACTCTCAGAGTAGGTCAAAGAAGAATTGACCATGGGGTAGATCCAATGGTCACGAGTGGTCCCGAAGACCCTTCGGATCGACGATTCTCGTTTCATCGCAGGTTCAACGTTCAAAGGTTTTGTGGTGTAGTTTTCAATTTTCTCTCAGAGTTCTAAGTCTTCGGACTACCGGATCTAGTGACACGTGTCCCCTGTCTACCAACGACTGAGATTTGCTCCACTGTTCGCGACTTCAGGAGCCTTCACACTTTAATGACTCTCGTCCAACTTCCTTTGTAGTACCAAGTCTCTGGACTATGAGATCTCTTGTCGCGTGGCCTCTCATCCGACGACCCCAAACCCACATTAGGCTTTGAGACTTCGTTCCTTTCATGCATCAACAACCTAGATCTACCAAACGACTTATCTCCTGGATACACTCGATCCATGGACATTATTCCCGGTTGATGAACAGTTAAGATGGGTTCTCAACGAACTCCCCAGATCCACGACTCATATCAATTCGTAAGTTCTACATTCGGGAGTTTTGGAGGTAGGACACCTTTTTCCTCCCGAAGCGGTTAATGCCAGACTGACCATGATGTTGATCCAACATAAGACACTTGGTAGAAGGCAAGGGTGAGACGTGGCTCATCCATTCAGGGTACATATCACCTTAGGTGACGTCAGCACGCTAAGTCACTCTGGGCTTCGATGCTCTGGCGGTAGTCCTAGCTCATCGCCATCTCACATCTCTTAGAGTGGGACTTCATCGAAGTACTTAGTGCTACGCCTCCACTAGGCTCGATCTAACGACTAAAAGGGATCCCAAAGGATCCGAAGATCAATGGTTCAAAATACTTCACAACTCTGGCCTTGAGTTTTGGCGGTTGTGAAGTTTTAACATCCCGGAGCTTCAAGCCCCTGGAGCTCTGAAGCGAATAAGGCCTTAAATCCTTTCGGACTAGTGCAGGGTTCCCAAACCTTGGTCACATGGACCCTTTAATGAATCTCGGGCTGTAATCTCTACTCTTAGTCAGGATTTGGTTAAGGCTGTGGGCATGAGCCTATGGTTTCTTAGGCTACTGGTATGAAGGAAGCACCCTCCAAATTCGTAGAACTTTAAATTCTAGAACTAGGGAGGGTATCTTCGAACTAGCCTAAAGGCCCAACTCATCACCTTACACCCATTCACATCGAATGGCTTACAGAAGAACAAATAGGCATTCTCATTATAAATTAAACGTTGAAAATCTTAGTCATATACACAAACATTCAATCATGCATTTAAATTCAATTGCACAGAGATCAAAATATACTTATCTATTACATGTTGCAGCTAACTAACTGACTCTATTACATGTTGCATCCAAATAACTGACTATGGGTGTTTTCCTTTCCACGCAACCATAGGCTCAGAGGAATTCACTCTTAGAACTCTGGCCACCCCCGTGCCGAGCCATGATATCACTAGGGAATCTATGCGATTTCTCGGAGACCTTCTCTTTGTCACAACATTCCTGCGAGGTTTATCAGATGCTTCCTCAACATCAAGCTCACGACCTTTCTCTTTTCATATGCATGTCCTCGGTCGCACGTTCCCCTCTGTGCATGTGATCTTATTTGGTGTCTCTCCTGCTCTCTGGAGAGCCTCTCGCGCGGGCCTCTTCTGTGTGTCTTCCCCTTTTCTCCCTTTGCTTGTATTCTCCTCAGGAAGGTTATGGACCTATCCTGTTCCTTCTGTCAGAAGGAAACTTGGCTCAGTCTGGGCCTTCAGGAAAACTGCACCCTGTGGTACTTCGGGCTGACTGTTTTCTATCTCCCCAGCCAAAACCTCCATGCTTCCATTCATTGGGGTGGTTGATGGTTCAACCACTAGTCCTTTTATTTTTAATTGATTTTTCCTTGGAATCCAGATGAGGCTTATTATTTTCAACAAGGAGAATTTAGGGTCATTTTGACATAATGAACCCTCTCCATAGTTTTCCCATTGTTTCCTCTAGTGATATCATGGCCAATAATTACACGCATCCTCTGCAAATGGACGGTCTAGACTTACTTCAGTTCCCCGGTACTTCGAGGAGCTTGTCTCATTTGCACCTAAGTATGGAAAACCTGTGGACTTACGAAGTCTGAAGGATCTACAGGGTTAAACTTCGTGCTACTTACCTTAATCTGACAGTTGTTGTAGCTCACGCCCAGATCTAAGAGTTGAGATCTGTTCTCCTCCTGCACGCTTCTCCTTTGTTCCAGATGAATATATAACAGTCCAAATATTCTCCCGCAACCAATCCAATGGCTCCTATAGCTTCCTCCTCTGCTACTGCCTACGCTTTCCTTCCGATGAAGGATTTTCAAACAATTTCAAAGGCTCGACCTTTGATCTTCTCCTACAAGGCTGTATGCTCGGCCTTGGCTCGCGCCTAGGAAAAAAATCTACTCCTCTTGAAATTTTCCAACTTCAAGTGACTTAAGCCCTGACACACACTTGCGCTTCTTTGAAAACTAGAACTCGAAAGGTTCCCCTCCTCCGCACACCTTGCAAATACTCTGTGCACAACAACACTCTTTCTCCTTCAACGATTGTTTTTGCCCTCCTGACAGCTCAACGTTCGTTCTTCTGAGCTCGCCCAACAGTTTAGATGAAATGATGGCTCCGTGCACTCAACTACACTTACCTCCTCCTTGAGCTTGTAATTACTCGAACCTCAAAGGGTTCAGTCCTTTTGTTCCTTTAACAAAGTTTTTTTCCCTCTTGGCACTCCGACTCTCTTTCCTCTAGAGCTTAAAATTTAAAATACTTTATCTCTGGCGCATTCCTTGCACTTGCCTAAAACTTCCAAAGATTCTAGACTTGAAGATTTTGCGAAATATTCCTGCACACTCCTTGCACTGGCTCATCGGAGTGTTCAATAACTCTGACTGTACCTTCTCTGTACACGATTTTCTCTTTAATTTTAGAATAGTTATGGTGTGCTCACCTGACCCTCTCTTCTCTGAACTCGAAATAGAGTTCTAAACACACTCCTTGTGTTGGCTTCACAGAGTTTTGATTAACTCTGGTGTGCACTCCTTGCACAAGTCTAAGAGCCCAAAACACTCAGAAAACTACCGATAGAGAAACCTATCTAATTCTTGCAAAGGGTATATTTAAACATCCACAACATTTATAAATTCACACAGTAAACATTCAGAACCCATACATAAAAAATCATAAACATACACACAAAAACCTCATGGGAAGGAAAAACTGCTCTTTGTATTAATACCTTGAGTGGTCTGTACAAAAGTTTACAAAGGCTGGATTGCAACAGAGTCTTCAACACTTCTCCTCTCCTCTCCTTCTAACTAACCAATTGAAATTTGATACAAAGATATTTTACAAAGGAGGGGCTCCTTGAGCTTTTTCTCCAACTACCTCATTAATTTATAATAAATGGACATCTCGTCCAAATCAGACCTAAATCTACCCAACTGTCAACCTTTTAAGGCGACTTCATATGCAGCCTGTACAAACACATGGGCTTGACTTTTCTTGAGCCTTACAGACTTAAATTACATTGAATTTCATTAAATTTTAAATTTAGTTCAAAATTTGGGACGACTGGCGTGTCCTTCTTCGGGATCCGGTCCCTCTAAGTGCGCTGTTGCGCTGTCTTTTCTGGTGTGTTGCTGAGGTGGAGCGATTCTTCTGCATCATATTGACACCCCTTCCTTTTTACGAGATTAAAATTACAATTTTTTTGAATTCATGATCTTGAAAACCGATATCCTTGCAACCAAAATCTTAAAAACAACCCTGAATCAAAATAAGTGCCACCAATAGCATCCTCTTTTTTCTCGCCTTAAAATGAAAACATTTTTCAAATCATGGTTTAAAAGCCTATTACTATTGTAAACAAAATCATTCAAATCATGGTCTAAAAGCCTATTACTATTGTAAACAAAATCATTTAAAAAAAAAAAAATAC